>JASAUF010000039.1:1800000-2104953 GCA_030180095.1 Magnolia changhungtana
GAACCACTATACATGCTTGTGTTTGGGATTATCATTTAAGCACTTCTTTAATTATGTTTGTGATTGATTAGTGAATTATAAGTATATATGATTAGATGAATGCTAGAAGTTAATACTTAGCACATCCCACACACACTTGTACACTATCATTTATAGATTAGTTGCTTAACATGGCATATCAATTGTAGTCTATGTGATGGCATATCAATTGTAGTCTATGTGATGGAACCCTCTATTGGCTTGGAAGCCTTAGAGTTAATTGTCTTAGAGTTAATTGCCATATTAGTTTAAGAAAGCAATTGTGAGTTAATTGGCAAAAATTTTATTTGGTCCTAATTCTATAGCTCCGCCAAGCTTCAGTGCATAGCCATGGTATCCTACACCATGTGCAATTTCAGTATCCTCTGGATTTCATTGGCTACTCCCAGGGGTTTACAGAACGAATCGTCTCACCTTGTGAGACTCTTTCTAGAGAGAGTTATCTACAACATATGATAAGTGGAATTTCCCCTAGTGCATACGGGGAGATTTTAACGTAGTCTGTTTCATTCATGAGAAGTCCTCAGGGTCCAAGGTTACCTCCAGCATTGCAGGGAATTTCTTCCTGGATGAGAAAGCATGAGTTGTTGGATCTCCCCTTAGGGGACATCAAATTTTCCTGGTCTAATGGTCGCTCTCCTCCCATTATGTCCTTACTATAGACATATTAGTGGCCTCCCCCTCGTGGATCCAGCAGTTTAAGTTTGCTCACCAAAGGGGTCTCTCGAAATCCACATTCGATCACTGGCCTATTTTATTAGAAGTGGATAAGATAAAATGGGGTCCTAGACCTTTTAGGTTTGAACTTGCATGGTTGCAAGTGGAAGGCTTTCGTGACCTTATCCTGATTGGTGGTCTTCTTTTCTTGTCGAGGGTTTCCCGGGATTCAAGGTTTTTAAAAAGCTTCAGATGGTCAAATAAAAGTTGAAGGTGTGGCATAAAGAGGTGTTAGATCTAAGGGTATCTCATATGGTGTCGCTGCTCAATGTTATCCAAGCCTTAGACATAAGAGCAAGAGGATACCCTCTCGGAGGAGGAATCTACTATTAGAGATAAGTTCTCTCTTAATAATTGTTCTCGCCTTAAAGAGGAAGAAATTAAATGGCACCAGCATTCCCAAGCTGTTTGGCTAAAGGAAGGTGATTAAAACACTAAATTTTTCCATCGTATAGCCAACGCTCGGGCAAGAGGCAATTGTATTTCTTCCTTGATGTTAAATGGTGAAAGGGTGACAGCTAAAGAGAAAATTTACGATGTTGTCGTCAACTTCTATTCGCATTTATTTTCCAGTGAGTATCTAGATCGTCCCTCTGTAGATAATCTATCTTTTGCCTGCATCTCCTTAGAGGAGGCTGAATCCTTTGAAAAGCCTCCTCATCGATGAGATTAAGTTTGTTATCTCTGACTTGGAAAGTAACAAAGCTCCTGGACCCAATGGTTTCCCTCAGTGTTTTAAATAGCTGTAGCGTGTTGCGTAGCGTTCAACCCTCCGTAGCGTGTAGCGTAAACTACACAATACTTCTATTTTTTTAATTTATATATATATATATATATATATATATATATAGAGAGAGAGAGAGAGAGAGAGAGAGAGAAATGCTCACACACTAGTTGGACCGTGAGTTTTGGTCCAACTAGCCGGGCATTTAATGTTAATAAATGTTGTATCCGGAAAATTATTTTAAAAAAGAAAATGACTTGCCCACTTTGATCGGCCCCACCATGGTGTTAATGGGAAATCCTCCCCAATCATCACATGATTCACCTCACGCTGGGCCCATGGTCTGAAAATCAGCTCCATCCATGGTTAAGGTGGACCACATGACTAAAAACAGAATAAGGGAAGAGCTTATCCTCCAAATCGTCTTCCTTGGCATGGCCTAGTTGAATCATGTATAAGCATGATTTCTTGGACAACAAGCCTAAATTTTTGTATGCCATATAATGATTGGAGTGGATTTCCAAGGCCCAACCGGGTGGGCCCTGTAAAAATCAAGGGTCGACGCCTTTCCCAATTGTTTCCATTTGGTATGGCCCACTTCATTCACGAATTAGCCTAGATTTTTTTCTGTGGGCCCAACATGGAATTAAACATATAATGATCGGAGTGGATCCCACACACATATCATAGTGGCCCCCTTAAAAGATGAAAGGTTGAAGTCGGTGAGGCATTTGTTGGTTCCGAGAAAATTGGTACATTACCGAGAATGGACGGGAGTACATCAGGTGTTACCCAGGCAACATACCAATAGGTGCTTCCTTAACCGTGGGACCCACTTTGATATATTTTTTGTATATCCACACCGTCCATCAGTTTTTAAAAATCATTTTAATGGATGGTCCCAAAAATTAAACAGATCCACCTATTAAGTGAGCCCCACCACAGGAAATAATAAACATTGAACGCCCATCATTAAAACCTTCCAATGGCCCACCGTAATGTTTATTTTCTATCCAACATCCAACTTATTCATAATCCAACTTATTCATAAGGTCACGCAGAGCTGGATTAGGAATATATATACATATATATATATACATATATATATATATATATATATATCAACGTGATCCAGAACTTCCGTCACCCTAACAAGTTTTCAATGGTGGGGTTTAATCCTCATTGTTTTCTGTGGCGTGGTCTACTTTAGCTTTGGATCTCCCTCATTTTTGGCCTCATGCCCTAAAAATGTTATGATAAAATAGATGGATGGTGTGGATATAACATATACATCATGGTGAGGACCATATAGCTTAGCCACATCAACACATTCGGCTGTGTGTTCCCCGCCTTGTCATCCGAGTCTTTCTCAGAACCAACGCACACCTTTCATCTTTTGATGTGGCCCACCATGATGTTTACATGAGATCCACTCCTTTCATTATATGTATAATTCCATATTAGACCTAGATCCAAGAAATAATGTTGATCTGTAATTCAAGTGGACCATAGGAAGGGAAACAATTTGGAGGATAAGCTTTTCCAGGGGCTCTATTTTCTACCGTGTGGTCCACTTTATTTATGGATGCATCTGATTTTTTGCCCCTATGACCATTATGGGGCGACTCATCTGGTGGTTGGTGTGGATTTCATCTTAACTCCACCATGGGTCCCACCCAAGCCATCAAGTCCTTTTCCTCTGGGAAACAACTTTCCCCAAAACAAATTTATTAGCATTAATTACGAAACTAGTTGGACGGTCCAACTAGTTGTGTGTGAGCATTACTCTTATATATATATATATATATATATATATATATATATATATATATATATATATATATATATATCTGTGTGTGTGTCACATTCTTCAAAATAAAAATCCCACAATTAAGAGCATCAAGTACAATACAAATGTCACATTCCTTAGAAATCAATATCTCAAATTCTCAATTAATAGTCTCTAGACTCTAGTGTCTAAAGGTCATCTACATCTAATAGATCATCATCGTCGTCGTCATCCTCATTCACTTCATCACCAGGTCTAAGCCTTTCATCATCAGCATCAGCATCAGCATGTACATCATCCACACCATGAACAATCATTCCTATATCTCCTTCCTCTCTTATAGGAGTAAGAAATCTTCCCATAGGACCACCTACACATTAAGAGAGAGAGAGAGAGAGAGAGAGAGAGAGATTCATTGGTCTTTTACTTTCTTTGTTAAAAATGTTCATGTAAGGTGTTCGAGTTATCGGTATCGCTACAAGTTTCGCTAGCTGGAGATAAAGATATAAATCGCTATCGTCGATAACCGGAAATGCAAGGAAAAAGGGGGAAACATGGAGAAATTTGTGGAATTTTTCAGTGAAACTTCAGGACATGCATAAATACACATATTTACATATTCATGAATGAAAATTTTGCAAAAAGAATGCATTAAAGTAGAAGTTTTCATTTAATGGGGGCCAAAAGGCATGCGTTGTCATAAGAAATCACTCAAATAGTAACCAAAATGAGTTTATATAATACAAATGCAAGCTTACAACAATTAAGACATGCAAAAGTAAATGAATTGAAAAAAATACACATTTCTGGCCATGTTTCATCCCCACATAGAGTGACGAGGTGGCTCGTAATCATTGTCGGATCCCGTGGCAGTTGAGAGTAGTACTGTTGCCCAACATGTTGGCAGTACTGTTCCCAGGTCATCCTCTGCTCGTACCAATTGAGGAACTCTCTTATTTAATTATAGAGTATTGGATAAAAAATGAAACAGATATAGTCTCAGGTGGAAAATGCAAAAGGAAACTGTTGTGATTGTACGGTCCACCGTTAAACACTTACTAGGACCCACTGTAATGTGTCCATAATGTTTATTTTCCATCCAACCCGTCGAAAAGGTTACATAAATCTGGATGAAGTGAAAAACCAAATATCAGCTTTATACAAAACTTTTGTGGCTCATAATAAAGTTCAAGTGGACCCCACCATAGAAAATAGTGGGGACAGTGACATCCACCGTTCAAAACTTCTTAGGGGCCACAGTATTTCCAAAGAAGCTGATATTTTCGTTTTCACTTCATCTATCTCTATGTTAACTTATGAATAGGATGGATCTCAAAAATAGTGAAAGTATTGATTTCCACCGTTGAAACCTCTCTAAGGCCCCCCAGTGATGTTTATTTGTCATCCAAACTGTTCATAAGATCACACGGATGAAGGGAAAACATAAATATCATCTTGATCTAAAACTTATGTGGGCCCCAAGAACTTTTCAACGGTAGACTTCAATTCACGTTGTTTCAGGTGGTGTGGTCCACTAGAGCTTTGGAGATGATTAATTATTTTTTTAACGCACTAAAATTATATGATAAAACAGATGGACGGAGTTGATACAACGCATGAATGACGGTTGACCCCACAGAGTTTACTCGATACGCTTATACTCAGTACGCAATCTGCTTCCATCCGCGGGACTCGGATTTCCTTCTGGCGCTACAAGCTCAGGTGGGACCCACTTTGATGTTTGTGAGAAATCCTCCCCATCCATCCGTTTTTTGAGTTCATTTTAGGACGCAATGCCAAAAATGAGCCGTATCTAAAGCTCAAGTGAGCCTAAAACGTGATAATTAAACATCCACAGTTGAAATATTCATGGGGCCACAGAAGTTTTGATTCATGCCAATATTTTTGTTTTCAGTTAACCCAATAGTAATGACGTTATTAACGGTATGGATGGCATCTAAACATCACTGTTGAACCTAGGAAGGTTTCAACAGTAGGAATTTCCCTAACCACATTTTCCTTTAGTACGGCTCACTTGAGCTTTGGATACGGTTCATTTTTGGCAACAAGTCCTAAAATGAAATCACAAACATCACAGTGGGCCCCACCTGAGCTTGTAGCGCGGGAGTATTGGGAAAGGCTTCCGCGAGAAATCCGCGTCCGCGATCTGCGCTACGGAAACAGATTGGCTACTCCCCCTGCCGTGCTCTGTGGGCCCCACCACGAGGTATGTGTTTCATTCGTGTCGTCCATCTATTTTTACAGATAATTTTATAATATGAAAAAAAAAAAAAAAAAAAAAAAAAAAACGAGGTATATCCCAATCTCAATTGAACCACATTACAAGAAACAATGTTGAATGAACTTTGACCATTAAAAACTTTTTGGGGTCCATAAAGGTTCTGGAACAACCTGATCTTTGTTCTTTCCCTTCATCTAGGTCTATATGACCTAATTAACAGATTGGATGTCAAATAAACAGTACAGTGGGCCTTAGGAGAATTTAAATGGTGGATATCCAATCACTATTGTTTTCCCGTGGTGTGGTCCACCTGAGTTTTAGATCTACCTCATTTTTTGGATCAAGCTCAAAAATAGTATTTAAAAATTAATGGAAAGCATGGATACAATAGATGCATCATGGTGGGGCCCACAGAGCACCGACCTGCACCATCAAAGCCCCACAAGCCGATTGCTTACTGAGTAACTCAGTACGCTAAGCGTACTGGGTAAACTCTGTGGGGTCCACTGTGATTTATGTATTTTATCCACTCTGTCCATCCATTTTAACAGATAATTTTAGGTCTTGAGCCTAAAAACGAAGTATATCCAAACCTCAAGTGGACCACACCGCAGGAAGCAGTATGAATTGAACATCTACCGTTGAAAATTTCTTGGGGGCCACAGAAGTTTTGGATCAAACTTCTATTTGTGTTTTCCCTTCATCCATGTCTGTGTGATCTTATGAACAGGTTGGATGAGAAACAAACATCACTGTGGGCCCTAGAAAGGTTTTAACGGTGGAAATCATTATTCCAACTGTTTCCAATGGTATGATCCACTCGATCTTTGGGTACGCTTAAATTTTGGTCTCAACCCCTAAAATAAGATGGAAAAACGGATGGACCACATGGATAGACCAGATACATTCTCGGTGGGCCCAACAGAGTGTACTCAGTACGATAAGAGCGTACATAACTATGTACGCAATCCCATTTCACGCCCGCCCGATCCCCAATTTACGTAAAACCCCGAAAATCCCTCCCCATCCAGAAATTTCCAAATTTCATCTCTTTCCCACCAATTTCTCCAAATTTTCAACCCGAAAATCCCTCTCCCTCGTCCCAAATATTAAAATTTAAAAAAAAAAAACCCTCTATTTTCCAACAAGATCTTGACCCGCAAGCAGATTCGAGAAGTTGCAGAGGATTTTTCGACGGGAAAAAAGAAATTTTGGGGGTTGAATCTTACCGGAAATTGTCGATCTGCACTCAAGGTTGTGAATTCGCGTCTTCCTCCAGATCCAGGCGAAAAAACAGGTATTTTTTGAGTTTTTCGAGATTTTATCACCGACAACTACCCCCTTTTGTCGATAAAAGGGGTTGTTCGCTATAGTTCCCACCCGTGATTGGTGGGAACAGCGAAATATCGGCGAGATTTTGAAAATACCGACAATCCGGCGAGATTATCGGTGAAACCTGAAAGCGATTTGAAAAAATGGGGTTTCGATGTCGCCAGTGCAGCGACACCGATATTATCGGCGATATTTCGATAATATCGCCGACATTTTAAACACTGCATGTAACTTTGTTTATAACTATAAACACTAACTTAAATTAGTTTCCTTCCTTTTGTTTGAGGAAGGTGGAGGGCAAACTCCTTCAGAAATATTAGATGTTGATGGTGCATTGATGTCAAGCTAGATCATCAGAATCCAGAATAGTTGTAATGGCACTAATATCAAAGGCCATATTTTGATCTTCGAGCCATGATGGATCAGTTGGGAGAACAGGGTCTTCTTTCTCAGCAATCCATTCATCATTGTTTTGACATAGAAACAAATGTATTTTGATAGGGGAGTTATCATTCAATATTGACGAAGAATATGAGAGAACATTCATCATCAAGTATGTTTTATTGATTATAGAGTTGTTTTATTGATTATAGAGTTCATTTACATCCTCATATTTCCCTTGATTCCAATATAAAGTACAAAGTATTAAGTATAGATCATATGGAATAGTTTGGATAATAATTTCGGCAGCATTCCGACTTAAGATGCACTCATTTTAATGAGAGAAGTGTTATGCGAGTCCGAGAATCCTTCATTCTTCCTTTAACTTGTCCAGAATAACAGCCTTTGCAAAAGAATGACTGAATTCTAGTAGGAATTGCAGAACATCTGAAAATTTGGCAGCATGTATGTTGTGTACATTACTGGCGCGCAACAGAGCCCTGTTGCGTGGGTCGGCATAACAAGACTCTGTTGGCCTTTTGGCCATCTCTTCTTTCTCCTCCTTCTAAGAATACCTTGCAGAAGTATTCAGAAGGCTTTCTCCGAGAGCTCTTAACTTGCATCCTCCTCAAATGAAGGAGTATTTATAGGCTTTCACACATGTGAAGTCTCGAATCTCGTGCTGTAGGGCCCACTGTGCACAACAAAACCCTTCTACGCAGCGCGCAATGAATCATAACCTGTCATCATGTTGCGTGATCACGCACAACACACCATCATTAATATACTTCTTCTTTTATTCTTCCCTTCTCCTATACTTCTATAATTTCTTCCCTATTTTTATGTTCCAACAATCATCTAAAGCAATGTGGTCCACCAATATTGGATCCATTGCCGCCCTTCTCTTCATGCTTCTCTCTCAGTTTCATATTATACATCACATATACTAGAGAGTTGAGCTTTTGTTGCTCTAGCCGATTTCTCTTCTTTGTGTGGATCTAATCATATGATGATCTATATCAGTCAATTATCATACACTTGCTAATCTACTAAATAAAAATTAGCCAATTTAGATTATCGAATGGTACAAAAGTCACCTGCTCAAAAGTACTCTAATTTCTCTCACTACCAGAAGCACTGCATGTGAGGTTTAAAACTCGTATTGCGAAATTTGTAAGCTATGGAGTTCTATCTCCAAAGCGTTCCCACCAATCAGCTACATAAATAGTTATAATTTATAAATTAATGAAATACTTTCACCAATTATAAAAATATAATTTACATAAAAATCAAAATATCAAAATATAAAATTATAAATTACCTAGGGAACGCTTTGTCATGGTTTCAAGTGCAAGGCGAGGGCCAAAATCCCCTCTTCTCTTCTCATATTCCTCCAACTGAATATCGACATCAGCATGCTCTTCATGGGGGATCATCCTATCCATGCGCTTGAACAACCGCCTTTTTATCCCAGGGTGTGTAGAGAACTTATCAAAGTACCGTATTTGAGGATTCAAATAGTACCCGGCTGCATGTAGAGGACGATGAAGCTGAAGAGTCCATCTTTCATCTATTTGTTCTAAATTGAAACATCTCTTTTTTACATTATTGCAATTATTTTCTCATTTGCTAAGTCCATCAATTCATAAATGAACCCCATTGTTGGCCTCTCTTCCGAATCTATTTCTCTTAAAACGCTTACCAAAGGCATGGTGCTCTTAACACATAAGGCAACATTTGGCCAAAACCTCTAATCAAACATTATAATAGCTTGTACCTTTATTCCTTCAGGTTTTTTAGCCCAAGAACATGAGCACTATTGTTCTGATGCAAACATGGCTATAAGACCATTCTTTTGCTTGTAAATACTTCGAATGGTGAGGTACACTGTTGCAAAGCATGTCACTGCCGGCCATAGAAGCTCATTATTAGTCGTGAAGCTTCTCATCATGCTCAATACAATTCCATGCCCATAAAAAAACTTGGTCTTTGTCCTTGCCTTTTCAAGCTCTTCAGAATACATTTTCATTTTTTCGATATCCTCCAACATTAGATCCATGCAGTGGGCAGCACACGGAGTCCAATATATCATTTTCCTCCTATCCACCAACTTCTTTCCAGCACTCACATAGCTTGAATGGTTATCCATGATAACCTGGACCACATTTTCTTCCCCAATTTCTTCCACAATTTCATCAAGATATTTAAATAACAAATTTTCATCTTTTATTGAATCTGAAGCATCAATAGACTTGTAAAACATTGTTCCGATCGAAGAATTAATCAAAAAGTTCATGATGCTTCTATTCTTTCTATCCGTCCAACCATCAGACATAATTGAACATCCATAAGTTTTCCAAGAATCTTTGTATGCTTTCATTAAACTATCAGTACCAGCGACCACCTCTTTTAGTATCCATGTTCTCATCTCATGCATGAATGGTGGCTTCAATCCCGGTCCAAACTTTCCAATAGCCTCACACAATGCTGAAAAGTACAGGCTATCACACGGGTTGAACGACAAAGCATTCCCAAAAAAAAAAATCTTCCAATCACCCTGCATACTTTTTTTCTTTCTTCCTTCTTCCACCTTGAATTCAATATGAATTGACATTGCTCACTGCTAACAAATTGATCCATAGGATCCCTTGCTCTTGCCATTGGTTTGTTCCCTCTATTCGGAGGGAGGAAGTGGGATCAGATGTCCGGACTTGGTTAATGAAGCTTTGTTGGGTAAGTGGATCTAGAGGTTTGCATTGGAAAATTCTAGTCTTTGGAGGTCCATTATTGCTGCAAAATATGGCCTCCAAGTAGGGGGGCTGGAGAACTAAGCCCTCTTCTCTTTATCGCTCTTCGTCTTATGGAAATGTTTTGTTAAACTCTCTTCCAAAGTGTTCTCTAGTATTACTTTAGTCCCTAGGAAGACCCTTGGTGCGGGCCATCCCCCTTAAAGGAGTCCTTCCCTTCCCTTGCTTTTCTCAACCCAATTAAGGACATTCTAGTGTCAAATTACTTCTTAACGTCTAGAGAGTTGAGAGTCTGGACTCCTCCGTTAAGGAGGAACCTCTACGATGATGAATTCATGGATCTTACGTCTCTTCTTTTCTGTTTGCAAAGGATTTCTTTGAAGAAGAGGATTCAATCTCCCGGAATCTGGCAAGCTCGGGTGTCTTCTCAGTCAAATCCTTCTATAATCATCTGGCTTCATTTCCATTTCAGGTTCCACTATCCACACCGGAAAAATCTGGCCATATGGAGCGCCTCTTAAAGTGCTGGCTTTTGGATGGCTTTTAGGGAGAAATTGTATTCCAACTATTGATAACCTCCGGAAAAGAGGCATGATAATACCCAATGCTTGCTGCCTCTGCCTCAATCAAGAGGAATTTGTCAACCACCTCTTCATCCATTGCAAGTTTTCATTGAAAATCTGGTCCCGGGTTTTGCAGTTGGCCAGTATCTCCTGGGTTATGCTGGAAGGTGTTGGAGACCTCTTCTATTTGTGGCATGGTGAAGATGGTGGCTCATTGGATAGAAGAAATGGAGTATCTTGATGCTGGTTGTTCTCTGGGCTATCTGGAGAGAGAGGAACAATCAGTGTTTCAACAATAAGAGTATTTCCGAGGCCGGAGTCTTCAGTAAAGTCCTTATTTTGTTTAGGGACTGGGCGCCCTAGTAGGGGAGTTTCTTCTTTTGGGGTTTGTGTCAGCCAGGGGGCTGATGGTTGTATAGTTTTAGCTATTTTAATTCTTCTTTTTCTTTCTTCTCTTTCTGTACAGTTTCTGTTTTCTTGTCTTTGGCCTTTGGCCCTAATAAAATTTTGATCTTTCAAAAAAAAGTTGTGTTTACAATTGTTTCAAAATGGATAAATTATGAGCTACAGCCGGGTACATGCTAACTTGTAATGCAGCCTCATCATTCCTGTGAACATGCCACTTATGTAGGAGATCTGGTCCACACAAATAGTAAGTCCCAGCACGAAGATCAGCCATCTTGAAAATCAGGCCAATCCACTCATTCAGTGAGCCACAATGGTTGTCCATTGATTCCAACAGTGTGGCTCAACTGATGAGTGGATAAGCCTGGTTTCTGTGCCAGGTGATCTTCATGGTGTGGCCTATCATTTGCATGATATGACTCTCCTACATAAGTGGCATGTTGATGGAAATGATGTGGTTGCATGACAAGCAACCGGCTATTGGTGATTGGCTCTCTTCAAGAAGATCTAGTCTAAGGTCAGAAGATTGGGTCATGTGTTATATAGGAACCTGCTCATAATGTACAGCTAGTGTGAGTTGCAAAATAGTCTCTGCTAACAGCATCACTACAAGATACAGCATTTCCGTTATATTTATAGACTATTTGTTTGTGTCTGAAGACATTCGTCGAAGTTATTCTGTGAGGTTTAACCCCACTGCTGATGAAACGAACTAGGGGAAGTCAATGTGAAGCACCTGTGCACATGCAGCAACTTATTTGGCCAGCATTGAATGGTCAAGCAAAATGGGACCCCCATTAATGTGGCCATTTATACTGGCCGGATAGTTGCATGTCTAGCCAAACTGCACAGCACCCGGTCTCAGAAAGTCATCGAAGGAGGACAATGATTTATTTATTTTTTGTATAATTAAAATAGAATAATAATATGTTTTACACTTGGGAAATGGGAACTATTGAGGAACATGAATAGACATTTACTCAGAAAAAGCCCCATATTCAGCTTCTAAACAGCATGGCAACCAGATGAATCATCTATGAATTTTGTCAGTGGAGTTGCTTGAGATTAAGCTTACCCTCAACATTCAGCGTCAAGAAAATGACCACGAAAATCCAAAGGTACCAACTGCAATAAGATAATGTACTTTCTGGTTTAAAGTTGCTGATGAATATGCCAAATTAACAAAACACATACTAAACCAAAGATTAACCTTGTGAAGATCATCTCAGAGTTATTACCTTATGCCAACAACCTTCTTAAAATCAGCTTCAAGGGCTCGTATCATGTACCTGTGGAAATCAAATTTTGGGTTTCCTCTGCAATGCATCTAAAGCCAAAATACCTCCAGTGAAAATTAGACAGCCAAAGAAAGGAACCAAAAATAAGAAAACTAAAGAAGTCACGATACGTTATTAACATTTGAATCCTAGAGCTCACCATAATGAAACCGAGACGCAGTGTGATGTAATCTGATTTGGTCACAGATGCATAAAATTGTTTGGCAAAAGAATGCTGAAGAAAACACAATAAACCATATCACTACAACAAGACATGGCTTTCATCATAATTAATGGCAGAATATAGGCAAGCACTCATTATGTTCTGCGGATAAAACTATCAGTGTAACAGGATCATGACGCCCTGTAGAATGAGGCATGAAACTTGTCACAAAGGTGTATACTATTAAAGGAAGGAAACTGCTTAAAGAATTTGATGCTGTTCTAGATATTATAATGAACATAGTATAAAAAATTAATTTGAACAAGTGGGCACAGATGGTCTCATTCTATGATGTAAAGATGACACTAGTAAGGCAAAGTGTTCACAGTTGATCACTCTTAAAACACAGTTGAAAGCATTATCAACATTAAATTTTAAGATAGGTGACAATGAATTGTTCAGGGGATTTTAAATAAATAAATAACTAATAATAATAATAATAATAATAAAGTGGAAGGTAATAGTGGATAAAGGAAACCGTAAACACAATAAAAACCAGTGATTTAAATATCAGTATTGATGCACATACTGCACCTTGGGATACAGTAACATATCGGTATCGCATGGGAAGCATCGCATGTATTGAAGAATGTATCGGTGTTTGAGGGAAACATTGGGAAATGATGGAATTTTTCAATAAAACTTACATATCGCAATGTATACAAGCATCGGCAATAGGGGGGATTTTATTAAGGTTTTTTGGCAAATTATTGCAATGTATCGATATATCGCAATTTTATTAAGGTTTTTTGGCAAATTATTGCAATGTATCAATATATCGCAATATATCAGCAATACATTGTGATATTTTGTGCAATACAGGGGAATCTCTCTCTCTCTCTCTCTCTCTCTCTCTCTCTCTCTCTCTCTCTCTCTAAATAAGGGGGTGGTCTCTTGGGGTTTTCACAACAACAAAACCTCTCCTCTGTTTTCTCTTTGAAAAACTCTTTTCTTTCTTCTTCTCTCTAGGCGTAGGATGAAGGTTTGGTGGTAGTATTGATGTTGGGTTTTCAGGAAACCTATGCATGCTAACCATAAGCTGGGCAATTGTATGCTAGGGATAGCGCGCTGGGAACCTATTGCACCAGTGGAATCTGTCAGGGGGCGCGGACTATCTCAAAGAGAGTGACTATGCACATGCCTCATTCCAGCAAGAAATCAAATTCATCAAACGACTAGGTTACTTCCTTCACAATCATTTAAATAGGTGAGCCATTACATATCTCTTTGATTTATTAGGATATTTCTCATACCATTGTTTCTAACACAAAATACATGAGATGACTAGCTAGTAGCCTAACAATCACCATCAGTGCTTTTGTTATGGGAAAGATGATATTGTAGAGCTTCATGTTGGATATTTTGATATAGGAATCCAATCAAGTAGAAGCATCACCCAATGAGACCTCTCTTTTTTTTCTTATTCTTTTTTTTTTTAAGGTAACTTCGCTGGAAACCTAGACCTCAAGGTTGAAGTGATGAGCGTGCTCCATTAAGCTATGGGCTCAAACACTACATATACATGTTTAATGAAGTCACCCGCCAAACCTAGTTATACGTGTTAACAATAATTTATTTGTTTCCTTTGCAAAATAAATAGTCATTCTTGTAGCACACTTCACATACATATGCAATATCACTTACACTGGAGAGACAATGAAGGAGAAAAAGATAAATTCATTTTGTGCATCTTCACAGAATACATGTTATGTTCTCACAAAAGCATTGAAAGTTGATGATGCTTGAAAATCTGTTTTAAGGATGGATTTGGAGTTTGAAATAAATCAAGCCATTTTGAAATCTGGATGCAGTTCGAAATTTTGTTTTGATGGGAGGGTATCGTTGTGGAGGCCATATTCTGGAGGATGCATGACGTCCTACAGGTTTGAGTAAGTGAGGATAATCTAATGCAGGACATGAAAATTAAATATGATATGCGAAATTTCAAGCTTAGATCAACACCAATTCAGAATCAATCACACAAATTCCACATCCCACATGAAAATCCAAACATTCAATTAAAGGGGAATCTATGCGGATCCAGGCCTACCACGTTAGGGCTGGATCAATGAAAATTATGAACCAAACAATACTCAAAGGGAAATAGAAATCAACCACACGTGCATAAGAATCAGTCTCTAATCCAAGGGATTCCCTAATCTCAATTCAAGGAACCCTAGGATGAGAAAAGGGACAAATCAATTAGGGATAATGTAATCTATGGTCAGGATTTATGAAATCATGTATAAAAGATAGAAAAATAGGACGAAACCTGAACCTGAAACAGTCCCTGCGTGTGGACAGCGAGCTAGGTGCGGCCGCACGTGCGCCTGAGGCTGACCAGACGTGTGGTGGGAGACGGAATCCAGAAATGGATTCCTAGGCCTTGGTCGGCTAGGCTTGGGCTGCAAAACTCCCAAATCTGACGTCAATCCGAGCTCTGGTCTAAGCGTGGTGCTACGTCGAAGTTTCAGCTCGCCTGCGGGCCGAAATCTGGAAACCCGTTGTAATGAAGAAATCTAATGCAAAAAAAGGGACGAATTCGAAGTACGGATGGTGGGGGAAGATGGGAAAAAAGATGATAAAGGATGGGGGTGAATCGGGATCGATGTGGCTTCGCACCACGGTAATTAGCCCTTCAAAAATGGAGGGCTTCGCACCCACTTTTGAATTCTTCTACAACTCACGAAGAGAGTAGAAAAATACAGCAGGAATTTTTTTATTAACTTCAATGAATCAAAAGAACTACAAAGGGTACCTATTTACAGGGAAAATCCTATACCCCAAAACTCGCACCATGTGCGCAACTTATTACTTGGCGATGAAGTAAACTAAAATAAAAACCAAACAGAGAAATCTAAAGCGTCCACAATGTTCTAAATAATAACAATAAGCAAAACCTAAAATATGAAATCAATCCGACGAGTGGGCCACGATCATGAGATTCCATGATGGGCTTTTCTTGACTATCGGGCCTACTTTTTTGAACCAAAACTTGTCTTCTAACTAGGAGGCCCTCCCTGGACGTCGTTATCGAGCCAGATTGATGGTGGGGTCCTCCTTTTGCGTACATACGTGCATATGGGTGGTGGTGTGCGGGCGTGCGTGTGCACGATGTCCTCATCAACTCTCCCCAGCTGCGAAGATTTCGCCACTGGCGAAATAAAACTCCTGAACCGTTCTAGGATGTCGGGATCAAGTCTCTGAAGCTTCTCCTCAGTGAGCCACGTGTTGTCTAAAGCTGGGCATGACTTCCATTTAACTAGGTATTTCTGAAACCCGTCATCTGACGTAGAAATTATCTCATTGTCCAGGATATCCTCTATGTCCTCTCTGGGTGTGTGAAGGCTAGGTATGGGAGGCAGAGGCTGGGATGAAAGGTCGAGAAGAGGTCATGGATCAAAGGGTAAGTCTGGGGCATCAAGATAGGTGGGCGAAGGGCCAGACAAAGTATCAATGGGTCCTTGAAAAGCAACTAGATCCTCCACATTGAATGTGGAATTAATTCCCATGGAAGGTGGAAGATCTACCTCATACGCATTGAGACCGTTTCGCTTTATAATTTTGAAAGGCCCAGCGCTACGCGCGTGTAACTTACGAATGGCCCCTGGAGGGTACCGCTCGGGCTTGATGCGGACCATCACAGAGTCCCCAATATTGAACTCTTTGAAACGTCTATGTAGGTCTGCAGAAATTTTGTAATGTTCATTACTAGTAGTGATCTTTCGCCTAATTTCTTGATGCAATGAATGTATATGATGCGCAAAAGACTTTGCAGACTCTGAAGACCTATGAGACAATAACATGGGGATAAGATCAATAGGCTTCCTAGACTTATAACCAGTAACGACAAATCTCACATCACGGTCAAACACTGGTTTTTGGTAACCCATGCAATTTGACGACCTCACTAAAGAACAGCTTGGCTACATGAGAGGCGTCGAAAGTCTTAGAACAAGGAATGAAGTGGGCCATTTTGGAGAAACGGTCCACGATAACAAATATGGAGTCATGCTTTCGAATAGTCTTGGGAAGTCCAAGCACGAAGTCCATACTGATGTCCTGCCAAGGGATGAATGGGACTGGCAAAGGTGTATATAATCCTGTATTCTGTTTCCTCTGCTTTGCCAGTTGACAAGTACGGCATTGCCCTATAATTTTGGCCACGTCCCGCTTGAGGCTTGGTCAATAAAATCTATCCTCCACTAGCAATGGTCTTATCACGACCGAAATGACCCGCGACCCCCCCTGAATGTAACTCCCAGACAAGAAAATCGCGAAGGGAGGTGCGTGGTATGCACAAGCGGTCACTCCTAAACAAATATCCGTCCAAAATCAAATACTCACTGCTAGCTCCTAACGAACTCTCTAATAAAGACGTATACACGACCCCAAAATCTAGACCAAGGTATCTCGTATCGGTATCCGTTAGCGTAACGGTGCCCTCCGAAACCGATACGGATACGGGGGCGTAACGGCGATACAGGGGCGTAACGGCCCGTAACGGCACAAATTTTTTTTTTTGCCAAAAAAAATGAAAAAATATGGATTAAATCCGAAATATTTTAAGCATTCTAAATATGCATTCATTTATAAATTGGGATATGTTTATGGTGGTGTAACGGTCCCTCTTTGGTGAGAAGTTGTATCGAACTATCTGATTAATTTTTTTAACTAGGTAACTCGAATTTGACTACAAAATTCATATATTTAATTTTCTAAATATGTAATTTATATACTTAACAACTTGATATCATTTCTCCAAATAGTTCTTTAAAAAACTGTAATTAAATTAAGGTAGATGGCGTTGCCAATTTGGGGCTGACTTGGAGGACCAATCTATACTCCAAATCAGCCTCAATTCATGCAATTTATTGTCATTATCCCACTTACGAATTGGTGGACATTTATTGGATAGTGAATCATGAAAAAAATCAAAAGGCCCTATTTTAAAAAATAAACGTCCACAAATTAACAATTAAAACTATTCAAACAATTTGATTTTGGTATTGTGAGTTAGCAATTACAGTCCATAATTTAATTGTTAAATTTTAAGTTAATTATTGTCTCATGTACAATTTTTTAAGACTCGAATTAGGCGGGACTCGGATTGTGAAGTGCAACACAAGTGTCAAAGTTTTTTGGGCCCCACCCGTGATGAATGTGTTATATCCACATTGTCCATCCATTTTGCCAAGTAATTTTAGGGCATGAGCCCAAAAATGAGGCACATCCAAAGCTCAGGTGTACTGCACCATAAGAAACAACAATAATTAAACGTTCACCATTAAAAATTTATTGGGGGCTATAAAAGTTTTAGATCAAGCTGACATGTGTGTTTTCCCTTCATCCATGTTAGTGTGACCCAATTAATAGATTAGATTGAAAATAAACATTACAGTGGACCTTAAGAAATTTTTAATGGTTTACATTCTATAACCACTATTTCCTATGGCGTGGTCCACCTGATATTTGGATATTACTAATTTTTTGGATCCTGACCTAAAATGACGTGGCAAAATGGATGGACGACATGGATAAAATATATACATCATGGTGGGGCCCACTCGGGTCTGATCAGATTGGATGGAAAATAAACGTTACCGTGGGCCCTGCGAATTGTTTAACGGTGAAAATCATTATCTCCGCTGATATTTTTGGTGTGGTCCAGATGATCTCTAGATATAATTCATTTTTTGGGTAGTGCTCTAAAATGATCTCTGAAAATAGATGAACGGTGTAGATGTAATAAATACATCACTGTGGAGCCCACATAACTTTGATCTCCTTTGAACCGTTCGTACAACTCGGAGCTCGAGGAGTGTCAGCGCTCGTCTTAGCATGACACGTACCTACAACAGCTGGTGCGTGGTACTCCAACGAATAATAAAAAAAAAAAGAGAGGGAAACCGAAAAGAAAAAAGAGGGAAAGAAGAGAGAAGAAAAAAGAGGGAAAGAGGGAGAGAGAGAGAGAGAAGAAAAGGAAGAAGCGCAGTTTGAATGACCAGAAGAACATGTGATCTGTCAAGAAGAAGAGGAAGAAGAAGAAGAAGAAGAAAGAGAAAGAGAAGAAGAAAAGAAAGGAAAAAAGGTAAAGATTTTTTATTTTTTTTTTCAAGGCCTGTAACAGCCATTACGGGTCCGTAACGGCCATTATGGCCCGTTACGGTCACAAAATTCCGTAACGGCCGTTTCGACCCCGTATCGCGTAACGGGTCCCACCATTACCTTTACGTATCGGCCGATACGTAACCGATTTGGGATACCTTGATCTGGACACTCAGAATACTCTTCTTTGATGCGCTCAAGGCCCGTAACTTCAACGCTCATGGAGTTGAGTAATGCGACTCGACGACTCAACGCGTCGGCAGGCTAATTCTCTACACCGGCATTGTGCTTAAGCACAAAAGTGTACTCTTGAAGGAATCGAACCTACTTAGCATGCTTGGGGCTTAATTTCTTCTGAGAGTTTATCTTAAGCCCTCGTGATCTGAAAACAAGACGAATTCTTGCGGTAATAGTTAATGTCGCCAATGACGTAGTGATTGCACTACCGCGTAGAATTCCTTATCATAGGTGGAATATCTTTGCTTCGCCTCATTCAGTTTCTCACTAAAAAAGGCGACAGGGTGCCCTTCCTGGCTAAGTACTCCTCCTATGCCGACTCCTGACGCGTCACATGCAACTTCAAAAGCTTTTGAAAAATCTGGAAATCACGTGACTAGAGCTTTGGTCATCTTGACCTTTTCTCCTTGAAGGCCTTCGAGGCGACCTTTGTCCATTGAAACTCTCCTTTTTTTATGCAGTCCGTGATGGGAGCCACAATGGAACTGAAGCCTCGAATGAACCCGCCTATAAAAAGTGGCTAAGCCATGAAAGTTGCGCACCTCATGAATATTGCGGGGTTCAAGCCAATTAACGATGGCCTTGACCTTCTTAGGATCCGCCGATACGCCCTCAACTGACACAATAAAACCTAAGAAGATCACACTACTAAACAAGAACGCGCACTTCTTTAGGTTGGCGTACAACTTCTCGACCCTAAGGATCCCACAAACCTGCCTCAAATGGTTGAGGTATTGCTCCTTAGTCATGCTATAAATCAAGATATCATCAAAGTATACAACCAGGAACTTTCCCATGAAAGGTCTCAACACTTGGGTCATCACACATGAAAGTGTTTGGGGCATTAGTTACCCCAAAAGGCATAACTAGCCACTCATATAGCTCATCCTTCGTCTTGAAGGCCGTCTTCCACTCATCATCAGGGTGTATACGCATTGGCCATCATATCTAGCATGTCATCAAGACGCGGTATCGGAAACCGATACTTGATTGTGATTTTGTTGATGGCCCTACTGTCAACACACATCCTCCATGTGTCATCCTTCTTAGGTGTAAGAAAGGAGGGCACGGCACACGGACTCATGCTCTCTCGAATGAAACCCTTCTCTAAGAACTCATCGATCTGCTTCTTCAACTCAGCGTGCTCCTTCGGGTTCATTCCGTAATGCGGGAGGTTTGGTAGAGTTGCCCCAGGGATTAAATCAATGGCATGTTGTATATCCCTCATGGGGGGAAGCTCATTCGGTAAATCATCAGGAAAGACATCACGAAACTCATGTACTACCTGAATGGCCTCAGCAGGTAACTCTACGCTAGCCTCTGGTACACTCTCCCTAGCCACAAGGGCGTATATCATTGAGTCCGCATCCGTCTCTCTCTCAAAGTCTTTAGCATTCAAAATATGGAGCGGTTTGGACTTGGACTTCGACTCCACTTCTTTTGGGCCGCTCACACTACTGTGTGGTGAACTCTTTTCCAGTTGTACTCTTGGGTGGCAGAGGATTTAGCTTGACCTTCTTGCCCTCAAACCAAAATATACACACATTTGAATGACCAAATATGGTCACATCCCTGTCATAGAGCCACGGCCTAACCAGAATGATATGGCCCACATCCATAGGAACAACATCACACCAAATTGTGTCTTTATAAGATCCGAATTGAATAGGGACAAGACAGCGGTGCGAGACTGGAATGGATGTCTCATCAACCCAGGAGACTCTATAGGGCTGAGGATGGGCTTCCAGCTTCAAGCCCAAACGACTCACAGTACTAGTCGATGCCACGTTGGCACAACTACCACCATCCACGATCATCTTACAGCTCTTTTCCCCAAATTTTGCATAAGTGTAGAAGATCGTGTTGCGGCGCCAGTCATCAGTGTTCTTGGCTTGAGCCAGGGCGCAACGCATAATTGCGAGGGTCACGGACTCTTGTGCTCCCTCTTCCTCAACACTAAGGGTTCCGACTGGCTCATATTCCTCCTCCTCACTATCACTCTCTAGGGGCACTACTTCTACTTACCCATCAATAAGGAGTACTTTGGTGCCCTCTCTTGTACCGCACTGGTAAGCAAAATGACTAAACCCCTGACACCTAAAACACCTAGTGGCCCCACTTTCACGTGAATTAGACCCGATAATCTCTTTACCCTTATCATCCTTAGGTCTAGGCTAAACATTAAGGGAAGGTTTGTTTTGGAATCCCGTGTTAGGTCTAGCCCCAGAGGGGTTGGCCTTAGCACTGGATTCGCAAAAGTCAAACCACCTTCCCACAGATGCTTTAAGGTATTGCTTGACATCTAACACTACTTGGTACAACTGTTCGATAGTGTCTATGTCTTTGGCGAGCAATTCTTTCCTAATGTCAGGACGGAAGCCCATTTTAAAATGAGCAAGGGTGAGTACGGGGTCCTCATCAACCTTATAGCGGGTCAAGTACTCTTCAAATTTCTCAATATAGTCAACAACACTCATGGAACCCTATCGAAGAGACTATCACTCATCAATCAACCGCAAGCGATAAGAGAAAGGGAGGTACTTCTCTTTCAGCATTTCTTTCATTTCTCCCAAATGGACTATTAGGAATTCCCTCGCTCTTTCTTTTTTTCGCTCAACCATCGCCCAAAACCTCTTTGCTTGACCCACAAACTTCATCTTTGTGAATCGGACTCGCCGAGCATCCGACATATCATACCACTCAAAATATTGGTCCATATCCGCCAACCAATCTAAAAAGGCTTTAGGGCCTAAGTAGCCATCAAAAGTAGGGGCATCTACTCTAACTCCCTTAAGGAGTTGCGCATCCGGGTCATATTGGTCATGATGTCCCTCACAGGGTGGGTACACAAGCGCGCGCCCATGACCAACTCCTTGGCCGCCTCCATTCCTTGGTCTAATCTCCTGACCACCTGCCTGAGAATGGGCATCTTCTCCAATGGTGGGGTTTGCCCTGAGGGAGGCCTCTATTTGAGTAACGCGATCATCAAATTGGTTAAGGGGTTGATCTATGCATTATTCCAAGCGCTTAGACATAGACTCAACCCGCTAGGTTAACTTGGCCATTGATTCTTGTAGTTGCTTCATGTTTAGAGTAGGGTGCAAACCAAAACCGCGACCAGTACGTGTGGGCATACACAGGCTAACTCAACCTAAGGACCTGCTACGGCAACTATATGCATCTAAAAAAAAACTAAATGACCCTACGAGACTCTATATGAAGGAGACTACGGTTTTCTAGCAGCTATATATGATGGATTGGATGCATGAAGAACTCAAATAAACTAAACCCTAAATATGTGGTGAATTCCCCTACAAGAACCCTAGGCTCTGATACCAAATTTGATGCAGGACATGAAAATTAAATATGATATGCGAGATTTCAGGCTTAGATCACACCAATTCAGAATCAATCACACAAATTCCACATCCTACATGAAAATCCAAACATTCAATTAAAGGGGAATCTATGCGGATACAGGCCTACACATGTTAGGGCTGGATCAATGAAAATTATGAACCAAACAATACTCAAAGGGAAATAGAAATCAACCACACATGCATAAGAATCAGTCCCTAATTCAAGGGATTCCTCAATCTCAATTCAAGGAACCCTAGGATGAGAAAAGGGACAAATCAATTAGGGATAATGTAATCTATGGTCAGGATTTATGAAATCATGTATAAAAGAGAGGAAAATAGGAAGAAACCTGAACCTGAAACCGTCCCTGCGTGTAGACAGTGAGCCAGGTGCGGCCGCGCGTGCGCCTGAGGCTGACCACACGTGTGGTGGGGGACAGAATCCAGAAACGGATTCCTAGGCCTTGGTCAGCCAAGCTTGGGCTACAAAACCCCCAAATCTGACGTTGATCCGAGCTCTGGTCTGAGCGTGGTGCTCTGCCGAAGTTTCAGCTCGCCTACGGGCCGAAATCTGGAAACCTGCTGTAATGAAGAAATCTGATGCAATAAAAAGGACGAATTTGAAGTACAGATGGTGGGGAAAGCTGGAAAAAAAGATAATGGAGGATGAGGGTGAATTGGGATCGATGTGGCTTCGCACCACGGTAGTAAGCCCTTCGAAAATGGAGGGCTTCGCACCCACTTTTAAATTCTTCCACAACTCACGAAGAGAGTAGAAAAATAAAGCAGGAATTTTTTTTATTAACTTCAATGAATCAAAAGAACTACAAGGGGTACCTATTTAAAGAGAAAATCCTATACCCCAAAACTCGCACCATGTACGCAACTTATTACTTGGTGATGAAGTAAACTAAAATAAAAACCAAACAGAGAAATCTAAAGCGTTCACAATGTTCTAAATAATAACAATAAGCAAAACCTAAAATATGAAATCAATCCGATGAGTGGGCTACGATCATGAGATCCCATTATGGGCTTTTCTTGACTATCGGGCCCACTTTTTTGAACCAAAACTTGTCTTCTAACTAGGAGGCCCTCCCTGGACGTCGTCATCGAGCCAAATTGATGGTAGGGTCCTCCTTCTGCGTACGTACGTGCGTATGGGTGGTGGTGTGCGGGCGTGCGTGTGCACGATGTCCTCATCGTAATCTTTCTTCTACGTTTTGTTCCATAAATATTCCTTTTAGCTCTTGGTCATTCCCACATTTATTAATTAAAGAAACAGAAAATAAAAGTAAACCCCCAAAGTTCCTCTGTTCTCAATTTCTTTCATTGGATTAGCGTATTCCTAATTTTACAATGGCAGAAAAGATCTATTTCCTACAAAGGAGAACAAAGTAACCCACCAGTGAAAAGTTCTTTAATTCATGTTGAAGAACCATTTAAGAATAGGGATAGATGACAATTTACACCCCATGATTAAATAACTTACCAGCCAACTCAGAATGGTTGAACAAAACCCAATTCCAAGAAAATGTTCCCTGATAAAAGCATGCTGATGCACGTGAGTCACCTTCTTATTCACAACTGCACAAATATTGCCACCTAGTAAGAAAAATCAGACAAAAAAGAAACAATGGCTCTCTCCAACTCCTTAACTGTCTAGCAATTCAGCTTCAAAAGAGTTTTCAGAATCCAAAAGCATTACCCTTGTCTTGATCATATTTATCTTTCTTAATAGAATCCTCCCAATGTTTCCATTGACGTATCTACATCGCAATAAAGAGGAAAAAATGCTCTTAAGTAATCATATACCACTACCGATGATAGACAAAAAGATAAAACAGTTCAGCCCACCCGCTTACCCTTGCTCCTCCCAAAATCATAGTCAGAACAGAGAAAGCCACATGGACGATGGCCAGCACGAAGATGAAGATGTGCAAATGATGTAATGCTTCGAGAGATAACAATGGAACCTTCCCCTAAAAAAGAGAAAGAAAAAGGAAAAAGCTATCAACAAACAGATTGGCACTCAATACCAAGGTGTGCTTGGATGTACAATCGACTACCCAGACTGATGGTTAAATTGCAACAAGATTGAAGTGAATACTCACAATATTCATCCAATTAGAAAAGTTGGTTCTCTCCCAACGTTATCACAATTGCCATTGTTTCAGGTCCAACATTCACCAAAGATGATCACAATTCACAATTCCAGGCAGAGTATCAAACCAAATTTAAGCATTTCACGTTGAGGCAGCTTAGGTGAGTTTGGATGGATTATTGAATCAAATCGCAATCATTAAAGCAAAAATACCAAATTGCAGTGTCTGCAAATTCCAATGACATAACTTCCAGCTCAGACTTGGCAAAGTTTAAATCACTGTTGTTATGACCATTAGAAAAAAAAAAAAAAAAAAAAAAAAATCACTAGGGGCATGTTTGCGATACATGGAAAAGACATATTGATAATAAACAACAACTGAAATCGTGCAGGCCACATCAGCAGCTGTTTTGCCATCTAGTGGGGGATAACCAACCAATACCATTGGCATGAAATTTTAGGTCTGGACTTAGATGCTTCATCCAGACGGATCATTGAGTTATCCCCACCAAAGCACAAAATGGCAGCTGGTGTGGCTGTAATCATTTCATCTTAATTCAACCAAAAGCTTGCAATTATTCAAGCTTGCATCCAAACACGGACTTAATTAACACAATCTAGGTCAATTGTGCAACCAAATGCCTTCAAAGTACCAAACCATTTTATAACACTGATCATTAGAATTTTGAAAGAATCGTGGCCGCTACAAGTTACCTTCCTCACGCAATGACCACCGCCGGATCCTTCAGCAAGGAGCCGCCTCCCATGGCCTAAAACACTGGAGAAGTGGAAGAATGCTGATTGGTAATGGGACGTCTCCTCCGTATGCAGCTCCCCCCTCTTACAAGGAAGCAGGTGGCGGGTAAACCGCTCAGGGATGCACATATGACCGATCAAACCTTGGAAGACGGTCAGCAGCAGAGAGATGAACCCCAGGAGCATCAATTCTGCGAATGTGAACCGTCGATTCCTTCAGATGAAAATGTAGGATTTTGCTTTTTTTTTTTTTAAAGGAAAATGCACAGAGAGAGAGAGAGAGAGAGAGAGAGAGAGAGAGCTGACCTTCTTTCACTTTCTGTAGGGCTTCGTAGAGAGCCTTCTGGTTCTTTCTTTTCAGGTACTGCAAGGGATATACACAGAAGCAGCTGAATATATGAGAGGGAGAGGGATAAAGAGAGAGAAAAGGGAAATACACGGAATGCAGTGTGTATACACCTTTCCGAGGAAGTGAAGTATCCGCTCGACAGCAAGGGAGATCATGACGATAATGGAGCAAACGGCAGCGACTATCCACGTCGGCGTGTACTCTAACGGCGTTCCCCCTTCTTCTCCTCCCGCCATCTCTCTCTCGCGAAAGTAGGAGATGTGGGCTGGTTTGTGGTATGAAAAAAGTATTAATAAGCGAGCGGTCGTAAAAAATAAATAATAAAAAAACAGAGGGGGTGTTGTTGGGAAGTTTTTTTCAGAAACGGTAGGAGAGGGTTACAAGTACGAGAACGAGTGAGAGAGTTAAGAAGAGATTTACCTGCTCCAATACATCCCTTTAATACGTGTCATCTTTCAACCGTTTATATGTCTAATAACTCTAATCTCACTTTCTACGGTGGAAAATCAACAAATAACAGCTCTCAATTTGAATGATCGAACCCTTTTATAATCTGGCTCTTTTGCTTTTAACATGAATGGTTACCGTGAGCTTTACATAATTAAAGGGTCGTAAGTATTCAATCCAATAGTTTCTTGGGGGGTCTCCCCTCCAATGGGACGCCTATCAAATAAACGGTCTGGACTATTTAAAAAATGCAAAACCAACGGCTAAGTCCCGACGTATTTTGCGATGTATTGAAGCAAACATCTATTGGTAATTTCTATCGTTGTTACTTGAAGACGGGAATCTAGGATAAGCTTATCCAACGGCAGTGGGGTCCACCGTGATGTATCAATTACATCCATCCAGTCCGTCCGTCACATGGGAACGTTAATGTTCTACTCTGAGCCAAAAAGAAAAAAGATAAAAAAATCATATGGGTCCAAAACTCAGCTGGTCCATAATATGTCAAATTATAGTTAATACAGCCAACCTAAGTTTTAGAATGAGTTGATTTTTGGAGCTCACATCAACCATGATGAGGCATATATTGAATGGATTGGATGGATTGGATGGAATATAGAAACACTATGGACCCCACACGCAATATAGAAGGTTTTCATGGTACGCGTCTCATCCCAAATGTACCCGTGGTGCAACCCACTTCGCATTAGGCTGATTTTTGCGATAAACGGAATAACACGAACCGCCTCACCTTTTGGGCAGATTGGATTTGGAAACTACGTGTCGATGGGGCCCTCAGACCGAGTTGTAGAATTATATTATTTTACAGACGTACGTTTTGTTTTTTTGTGAGAAAGAGATGACCGTGGAGCGGATCACGTGTTACCCGGCTAACACCCCAGCAAGTGTTTCCCTCACCGTAGGGCTCACCTTCATGTATTTTTTTTTGTATATCCACAGTGTCCATCAGTTTTTTCGGTTCATTTTATTGCATGGTTCATAAATAAATCAAATCTAAATCTCAAGAAAATCAAATATCAGAAAAACATGGACGGCGTGGATAAAACACATACATCATGGTGGGGTCCACATAGCACCGACCACTAGCCACCTTACACTAGCCAAACAAGGCGTTATTTGGAATTGCCACAAACTACCACCGCCCTATAGTCCGTTGACGTCACCTAGTTATGCGGACCCCATTATGATGTATGTGTTATATCCACACCATCCATTCTTTTTGTGACATCATTTTATCGGATGGGCCCAAAATTAGATGGATCTAGAGTTTACATGGACCACACCATAGAAATCAAAGGGTATAGTAACCCCACATGAAACCCAAAACAAATTGGGGAAATCCCTTGCCTAGGCGTCGATTTCAAATAAGACCCATACCTGATAGGGCCGAAAGTCGGGTGGGTTGGGTCGGGTTGGTGCTCAACCCTAGCCCAACCCATGGTTCCTGTGCCTCAACCCTAACCCAACCCAACCTCTGGTTGGGAATTCTCAACCCAAGCAATCTCGGTCGGGCGGATACATGCTAATATTTTTGTTATTACATTAGTCTATTATATTCCTATACACGTCTTATTTTTTGTATCTTTAATTTTATTAATTATATATGTAATTATTTATCATAAAGAACTTCATTTTTTTAAAATCAACGAGCTAAAATATAGGACAACCACTCCTTTAAAAGTCATGTTGTGTAACACGTGATCTATTTGGGAGAGAGAAATTCGGCGTATCTTGTTAGCTTGGGTCATCAGAAATAATGT
Source organism: Magnolia changhungtana (assembly GCA_030180095.1). Taxonomy (NCBI): domain Eukaryota; kingdom Viridiplantae; phylum Streptophyta; class Magnoliopsida; order Magnoliales; family Magnoliaceae; genus Magnolia; species Magnolia changhungtana. Next base: position 1,827,581 of record JASAUF010000039.1, read on the forward strand.
GGACTAATGAGACCCAACGACACTGGAATTTCTCATGCCTTCAACATAGACAATCCACACTCAATTATATATCAATCGGGTTCGGGTTGGGTCGGGCAACCCGAGACCTCAACCCAAGCCTAACCCAAGTTTTATCGAGTTGGTATTTATATAACTCAAGCCCGAGACCAAACCCAATAAATCTTGCCCGAGCCCAACCCAATGTCGGGTCGGTCACAGGTCGGTCAAGTTGAACCCGCCCGACTTTCAGCCCTACTCCCACCTAATCCCCTTTAAACCCATGCACCAAATGCCCCCTTAGGTGTTACCCAAGTAACACCCAATCCACTCTCAATTAGCTTATGTGTGGCCCCGCCTCACAGAACACAGTGCTGCTGACCGTGGGCCTGCTTTGATGTATTTATTGTATATCCATGCCGTCAATCTGTTTATACAGCACATTTCATCACTTGAGCTCCAAAATGAAGCAGATAAAACTCTCAAGTGGGCCACATCATAGGAAACAGTGAATATTTAACACCCCACCATTAAAAACTTCCTAAGGCCGGTCATAATATTTATTTGTAAACTAACCTATTTATAAGCTCACACGTAATGTTTATTTGTCATCCAACCTATTTATAAGCTCACACATATCTGTATGAATATAAAAACAAACTTCATCTTAATCCAAAACTTATATAGCCCACAAGAAAATTTTAATGGTCAGTAACCACTTCTCCTTTGGTGTGGTCTACCGGAGAGGTAGATCTTCCCAAAATTTGGGATCATAACATAAAATAAGACAGCATGGATATACACTACATTTATCAAGGTGGGCCCCATGGTCAAGACTTCACCGTGGTGGTGTGGTCGGGGCCGCAGCTAATCCACTGCCCATTTAAGCATGAGATTTTGTACAAACGCATAATTGAAATTGGTTTGTCCCTCCCTGTAGAGAAAGTGGGAAACAGTAACATGATAATTTTAATACATTCGTGCATGTCAGTCGAAAAAGAAACTTCTTTATATTTCTGGATTTAGAACACGTGGAGATCAAATCTATCAGTATAGTTATGAATCATCTACGAATATATTTTAAAAATATTCAAAAAGTTTTATCCTCAAAAAGTTTTATCCCTAGGTGGGGCATAGGCGTAACTTTACCAACTGTACCGTAAACCATTGATAATATTTATCTGACAGCTGATCTTTCGAGATTATTATACTTAAAATAATTCTTTTATACGAAATATAGATTTCTAGAGTGATAATGAATGGACTGGATCTCGTAAACATATGGTTTTGATGCGTGTAATGTTAGGTCTCTCCACCATCTCCCTCCCCGTGAGTTACATTGCAGGGCTCGGTTATAGGTTGGCCATAGCTCGGCTATAGGTTGGCCATAGCTTGGCTATAGGTTGACTATAGCTCGGCCAAAGTACGACTAGAGCTCGATCATAGCTTGACCAGAGCTCGGTTATAATTCGGAATGACCTATGAGAGAAGGCATATGTCAGTTCCGTGGATAGCTCAATAAACGACCTATCCTCGAACTAATAATCTAAAGATCCTTCCAACGGTCCGAAAATCTCTCCCAAGATCTTTGGGGGATCGGATCAGATCCTGAGAACCTCGATAATCCTGCAAAGATCCGGGATTTTAATGGATTCGCCTCCAACGTATCAGGGAAGACTCCTTACGCTACCGTCTTCCTTCCCCTATAAATAGAGGTATCTCCAACCAATGTAAGGTATGCACCTTCATATCCTAATACTCGACTGGTGACTCTTTTCCAAAGAGATCCTACCCTACTAAAGACCCCAAAGATCTAACTTAGGCATCGGAGGGTCCCCTGTACTAGCCAGGGTCTCTTTTGTCTCTTGTTTTTCTCTGTGCAAATTTAAATAGGTTAGCCAAGGAGAGTCCGCCAGAAAACTACATCAACAACTCTGATACTCTTGGCAGAGTTGATAAGGATATACAGTCAATTAAAAATAACTTATTAAATGCAGACGTTGCCTGCAATTAATTCAAACAACCATTCATATATATGAGAGAAAGTTTAGTTTTATGTAGAAATAAAATATTGTATTATCTGATTATCTAGATATTAGATTGCTGGACATTTATTCGAAGGTTAATGTTGATGCAAAAAACTGTTGCGTCCTCTTCCCATGTCTTACCACCTGCATAAGAGGGAGACAAGGGAGACCCTGGATCAAGCCGGGGAACCTCCGATGCTAAAGTCAGCGCTAGGACCGTGCAAGATAAGGGTTTTTGAGAGAGTTTTCTATGTACCTTTCATCGTAGAGAATTTCTATTTTTATAGGAATAGGAGGGTCCCGTCGTGCAAGGATTCTCTTCCGAGTATCTCGGAGATTTGATTTAGTTGTAATCTGTTCATAGATTCTGCCCGATCCTGAGATCTTCGGAGTCGGGAATCCTTTCACAAGATTTTCGGGATGGTATTTATGTTTACACCGTCTCTCCCTCGCTCGGCTCGGCCTTAACTGACTCTGGTAATAAATGAGTCTTGGTTGGCTGCAAGGATGGAGCTTTTTGCCTTCTGCCGGATGAAATAGAATTGGTCCGTAGCCGACATCCTTTCTTAATCGGATGACCGACACTATAACCGACCTAATATGGGACGATTTTATAGTCGGTCAGGAGACTTCTAGCATTTGGGCCTTAATCGGTCCCTTTAGACGTTGTTGCCTCGTTATCTGAGTCAACTTTATGCATCTTATATATCTTGCTTATGGCTCATGACTCTGTAAACCTCGGTCAAGGTTCGTTCCTTACCATCCGAGCTAAGTCTCTCCTTGAGGCATTCTTTTCCCTCGGTAGGACTTATTGCCTCGAAATCCCGGGCAGTGTAAATAGAGTTGGTCCATTCCATATCCAGGTCTCCGGACTTGTCATATTTTTCCCCAACAGTAAGCCCCCTTACTCCTTATGTCAACCGTGTTGATGCTAAGGAGTTAAGAGTTGTTGAATCGGCTTGAACTAGAGACCGACGTTATGATGGAACATTTAATGCTCCTTACATCATACATAATAGGCGTCGATTCATTACCTGAGGCCGCACGTATGGGCAGCTGTCAGAGCGCCTTTTCGGCTTATGAGCGTTGGACGCATGGCCAGGACGGTTCTTTCGTCAGTTTGCATGCACCACGTGTCAGGCGAGGGAGTCGAAACAGTCATCGATTCGACTCCTCCTTAAATGCCTCTGCCATGTGGCATGACTATAAAAGGAGGAGCGAGACACCCTTTCATCATTTTCGCGTGCCTGCTCTCCTCTCTCCCAATCCCGTTTTCACTATTCCCGTTTCCTCCGCCATTTCCGTCTTCATTTTCATTTTTGCATCCACGTTCGTGTACTTCTCGCCTCTCCGGTGAGTTTTAGCTCTCTCCCTCCACTTCATTTTTAATTTTTACAGCAATGCGAGGTTCTCCGAGCCCCCGGAAGGGAGCCTCCGGTGATGAGGGCTAAGCGGGACATTTTTGGAATGTCTCGGAATCGCCCTCGCTGCTAGCGGAGATGGCGATCGGTGTCAATGAAGCTTTCCAGTTCTTTGAGAGAGTATCTGGGACTTCAGCGGAGCATCCTGATTCGACAGGTCATTCTCATGGAGGTATGTCGCTGGTGACGGCCTCTAGGAGACCTAATCCTCCTAGAGACGACATGGAGGAGGATAAGGAGATTGAGGGAACCACTAGGTCGGTTCCCACTAGGAGGTCGGCACGGGCTGTTGAATTGGCTGCCGAGAAAGGGGATGCCGTCGAGGAAGGGGAGGCTGGAGACGAGTAAAGGGGTCCGGTCCCTTCGGTTTTAACTGAGGCGGACTTGGAAAGGATTAAAGTCGAGTATCATGTCCCGGACTCGGTCATCCTTTGTCTTCCTTTGCCGAGTAAATTACCCGACCATCCTCCTGCTAGGATGGTCACGATTTTTCAAGTCGCTCTGCAGTGCGGCTTACGTCTGCCCCTTCAACCCGTTGCTCAAGATTTTCTTTCCCGACTCCAAATCGCTCTCGGGCAGATAGTTCTGAACGGGTGGAGGAACTTGTTTGGGTGCTCAGTGTTATGGGCTGATATAGAGCAGCCCCCACTGACTATCGACGAGTTCCTCTATCTGTTCCAAATACGGCCAAACCCACACAGCCCGGCTGGTACTTTTTATGCGCTTGGCGGAACAAGGGCAGTTCTTTGATAACCGACCCTCCTACCTCTGATAAGTACTGAAGAGAGAGATGGTTCTGGGCATGTGGTCGTTAGGAGACTGCCGAACCAGGGCTCTTCGAGCCTCTCGTTCCTCGGACGTTCTCTGAAGCAGGTGACTCAGTATGTCCTTTCTCAGTCTTTTTTAGCTATGATAGTTTTGAGTCTAACTGAATGTGTCTTGTAGATATCTCCAAAAAAAGGCCGAAGCTAGAAACTGGCGCTCTAGCTCGGATTAGGGTTTAGGGTTTAGGGTGCTATGATAGTTTTGAGTCTGACTGAATGTGTCTTGTAGATATCTCCAAGAAAAGGCCGAAGCTAGAAACTGGCGCTCTAGCTCGGATCAAGGATCTGAGGTCGCTAAGTCCGGAGGATCAGTCTTGGAAGGTTCTTCTTCAGCCGGATCGCCTTCTTCTCTCGAGTTTAGACTCAGCCATGACAGGTACTCTCTGTAGTCTTAATGCATTTCCTTGAACTTTGTCTAACTCTGTGCTTCTACTGCTTCTACTGATGCAGAAATGGCTGAGGCTCGGCCCCTGCTAAAACCTGCTTCCAAAATGAAGGCCCCTTCGAGGTCGGCACTTTTGTAGGAGGCTCAGCCTTCGAAGAAGCCTAAGGCGGCTCTAAAAGCTAAGGGGCCAGCTACCCCAGTCATCCCGACTGTGATCGTACTCTCTGACCTGGAAGAAAGGGCAGAAGAGGCAGACGTGATAGCTACCAGGACCCATTGTAGAGCAGGTCTTGGAGCAGAGAGAGGAGCAGAGATGGGAGACCTCTGGAGGGGAGATGACTCAATAGGAGTTTTCGCCCTTCCAGTGGGCCATGTCGGACATGGTCCTTGGGCCATCTCTCATAGGGGTGAGAGAGACTTTGCTGGCTTCTGCAACTCCCCCTCGAGGCAAACTTTGTTCATGTGGCGAAGGTGCTGCTCGAGGTAACGTCTTTGATCTCGCGCTTTTTCTTGAGTCTCAACTTAGTTCTGACTTCAAGTTTTCCTTTTACAGTTCGCCTCTTGTGTGCTTAGGGCTACACTATAAAAAAACTGGGCAAAGGCTACGGATAAAATTTGTAGCCATAGACCTATGGCTACGGTTTTAGTCCGTAGCACGACCGTAGTCGTAGGTACCGTAACAATAGGTCTTAAACCTATGGCTACATATTTAATTCGTAGCTATAGATTCCAATAGCTACAGATATAATCCGTAACAATTATATCTGTAGCGAAAACCACAAATAGCTACGGATATTATTTGTAGCTAAAAATCCGTAGCAATATGCCAAATTTAATAATGGCTACAGCTGTCAGATAACCGGCTACGGTCAATATCCGTAGCTATTTCGTACATTAAAAAAATTATATATAATCATTTATTTATTCAATTACCACCTACATAATCATTCATTCATTCCATTACAATCATTCATTCATTCAATTACAATCAATTACAATCCTTCATTCAATCGATTACAATTATAATCAATTACAATCCTTCATTCAATCGATTACAATTACAATCAATTATAATCCTTCATTCAATCAATTATAATTACAATAATGTTGAAATACAAATCTTTGGCTTCATTAGAGAAATTTGCTCGACTTCACCCTGAAATTTCAATGATAAAGAATTGAAAGAGAAGATATATTTTGATGGTATGATATTTTTTTCACAAGTAAATAGGCCTTTTTCAGTTATCACCCACCTTAAGAATAAAAAATCGATTGTTGTCCAAGTCCACTCCTTTTCCTTTTAATTTCTTAGTGATCTCTGTAAAATTACTTCCACGGTCATTTATGTAGTACTTTGAAGAGCTGTCTCGAAATGCAACTCTAGTAATGACAAAGTCACTTCCTACAAGAACTTCGTATATTCCATCATCCTACAAATAGTCATGACATTCATAAATCAGAATGACCATTGGGGGAAAGAAAAACAAAGTGAAAGAAGTGCATCATGTATAACCATTTTCTTTTCTTTTTTTCTTAATGAATTAATAAAAACTCAAAGAGGAATGAAATTGACACAAAAGGAATGGTCTCACCATATGGTTTGTAGGGCCAAAATAAACGTCTGGATGATTTTCGTAAGGAGGACCATCAGTAGCCACAAGTACCCACTTCCCAAGGAATGGTCTCACCATATGGTTTAGGTTATAAGTTTATGTTAATATCATAGGTTATAAGTTTAGGTTTCGGTTTAGGTTTTGGGATTTGAGAATACATTTACATCTTAGGTTTAGGTTAGGGTTCGGGATCGGGTTTAGGTTTGGGTTTTCAAGTTTAGGTTTAGGTATAGGCTTAGGTTATAGGTTATATGTTTAGGTTAAGGTTTAGGGATTCGGGTTCGGGTTCGGGTTCGGGTTTAGGTTATAGGTTTTAGTTTAGGTTATAGGTTATAGGTTTAGGTTAAGGTTTAGGTTTAGGTTATGGGTTTTGGGATTTGAGAATAGGTTTAGGTTATAAGTATAGGTTTAGGTTGGGTTATAGGTTTAGGTTTAGGTTATAGGTTATAAGTATCGGTTTATGTTTTAGGTTACGGTCTAGGTTTAGGTTATAGGTATAGGTTTTGGGATCCGAGAATAGGTTTAGGTTAAGGTTATAAGTATAGGTTATAGGTTAAGGTTTAGGTTTAGGAAATCGGGTTCGGGTTCGGGATTGGGTTTAGGTTTGGGTTTAGAAAATTGGCTTCGGGTTCGAGATCAGGTTTAGGTTTGGGTTTTCAAGTTTAGGTTTAGGTTTAGGTTAGGGAGTTAAGATTGGGATTAGGTGTAGGTTTAGGGATTTGAGAATACATTTAGGTTTTATATTTAGGTTATAGGTTTAGGTTTAGGTTTAGGTTAGGGAGTTGAGATTAGGATTAGGTGTATGTTTAGGTTTAGGGATTTGAGAATACATTTAGGTTATAGGTTTAGGTTATAGGTTTAGGTTATAGGTTTAGGTTTAGGTTTAGGTTAAGGTTTGGTTATAGTTTATAAGTTTTGGTTATAGGTTATAGGTTAAGGTTTAGGTTATAGTTTTGGTTTAGGTTAAGGTTATAGGTTTAGGTTTAGGTTAAGGTTTAGGTTATAGGTTTAGGTTAAGGTTCGGGTTTAGGTTATAGGTTATATGTTATAGGTTATAGGTTAAGGTTTAGGTTAGGAAATCGGGTTCGAGTTTGGGATTGGGTTTAAGTTTGGGCTTTCAAGTTTAGGTTATAGGATAATGTTTAGGTTTAAGAAATCGGTTTGGGTTCGGGATCGGGTTTAGGTTTGAGTTTTCAAGTTTAGGTTTAGGTATAGGCTTAGGTTATAGGTTATAGGTTATAGGTTATATGTTTAGGTTAAGGTTTAGGGATTCGGGTTCGGGTTCGGGTTCGGGTTCGGGTTTGGGTTTGGGTTCGGGTTTAGGTTATAGGTTTTGGTTTAGGTTATAGGTTATAGGTTTAGGTTATGGGTTTTGGGATTTGAGAATAGGTTTAGGTTATAAGTATAGGTTTAGGTTGGGTTATAGGTTAAGGTTAAGGTTTAGGTTTAGGTTATAGGTTATAAGTATAGGTTTATGTTTAGGTTAAGGTCTAGGTTTAGGTTATAGGTATAAGTTTTGGGATTTGAGAATAGGTTTAGGTTGAGGTTATGAGTATAGGTTATAGGTTAAGGTTTAGGTTTAGGAAATCGGGTTCGGGTTCGGGATTAGGTTTAAGTTTGGGTTTTCAAGTTTAGGTTATAGGTTAAGGTTTAGGTTTAGGAAATCAGGTTTGGGTTCGGGATTGGGTTTAGATTTGGGTTTTCAAGTTTAGGTTTAGGTATAGGCTTAGGTTATAGGTTATATGTTTAGGTTAAGGTTTAGGGATTCGGGTTCGGGTATGGGTTCGGGTTTGGGTTCGGGTTTAGGTTATAGGTTTTGGTTAATGTGAAACTAGAGTGGAAGTCTTTTGAAAATGTTATGGATTCATGTGTTCATTCATGCAGCATTTGATCAGGCTCCTAAACCAAATAAAGTTTGAGACTGATATGGCTACCTTCAATGAAGAGTTTCTTTTCTACATGATCTCATTACATATCATATGTTTTGATAGAATGCAGGCCGTATATATAAGAGCTATCATGCAAAGGCTCATCCTCATCGTTGGATGGCATGCATGCCAGACTTCCGGACCATTCATTAGGTAGCCCACACTATATATGAACATGACTTGGACCAATATAAAAAAGATCACTCTTCTATGAGAAAAAGAAGCCCATTTCTCCAAATTCAATGTGCATGCCTTACTTTTCATTGCATGGTTTCCATTTTGATCATGCGCACATTACATAACATGTTCATCAAATTCAAGAACAAGGTTTATTATCTGATCAAGCTCAGTAACTTCAAGTGTCGATAACAAAATGTGAGCAGAGGATGAGCATTTGAAGCAAGAGTATGCTACTCAAATTTCAATTAGTGAGACTAAGAACAACAAAGCATGGAATTAGAATTGACAATCTTAAAACTATTTAAACATGAATACCAAAGATGTGTGTGTCTTATATAAACATGTATCATGTTGATGTGTGTGCCTACGTAGCTGAAGTACTATTCTTTTGACCAGTCCATGAGATTCCCTGAAATCCGTGGCTCCTAAAAAAGAAAATAATGAAATCCAAAAGGAGGTTGAGAAAGGGTTACCACGTAGGCAGCCCTGTGTCCAAAACTCTCTTACTTGAAGTTAGTGGTTCTTGTAAGTCTTATTTTAACCATCCATGAATGAGTCTCATATTCCAAATATGAAGAATTTCCTGTCCACAATCGGATACAACATGCTAATGATATCAAATACAAAAACCACAGACAGAACTCATATATAAAAATTGAGAACTAGGGATGGATGAGACTATCAGTGGGCCCAAATTGGCCAAGGAAAATCAAAATTTTGAATAGCCCTTGCCTATCAGACCCACCCAAATAGTTCAAAGTTCAAGCTAGAGAAAGCCCAGGCCTAACCAATATGATATTTAAATAATTGAATCCGCAAAAAAAAAAAAAAGTTTCTGAAACATGTAATTTAATTTAAATTACTTATACCGAGTAATAGACTTCTCTCATGAATTTGGGGAAAAAAGGAAAATTGATAGATGTTATTTACATTTCTGCCTCACGGTGCCAATGTAACCAATCCTTTCCAAAATAAAATTATGGTTTAACTACTTTCATGTTGAATCCTACAAGTTCTGGTTTGTCATTTACACCCAAATTTGTTGCTTTAGAGGGAAAAACAAATTCATCTTAGGAAAGAAGTTGCTACAGGAAAAAAATGATGGAGAAACAGAGAAACTTAGATAAGTTACCTTAGAACATCACCCTTCCCACATGTCGTCGTACCGGCCAAGGGGTTGTCCATCACCCATTAGCCCAATGTAAATGGTAGGGCCTATGAGCTCCCTGTTAATAATAGCAAGGAATTAGTTCATGTTGAAAAGGGAGCGGGCACATACATGCACACATGACAAAACCTATCTTATGTTGCATTTTGGAAATGATTTGTGGTTTAGGAATGGTTCAGTACAATTCATTCTCAACATATTGGATGCATTTACTGTTTCATCATTATTTAGATCATCCATCCATGTGAGCCCACTATATGCATTCAGGAGGTTTGCTAATTCCACACGTGGAGAGTGTTGTCCCTGTCCGTCCATACTCAACCACAGTTGTGTGGTTGATTAGATTTTTCGACTAGGTAGCAGTCTACATTGTCTAGATTTCTGGCATAAAACAAAAGTCAGGAACTTAGTTTCCAAAAATATAATTTTTTATGGATCCCCCCTAACATCTTAGACTCTCATTTAATAAGAGAAGTAACTAACATTACCAGAAAACATGCTCCTTTAAAAGGCAACACCCCCATCACCTTGTCTGTGGCATATATTAATTATTAAGTCAAATTAAGCTGACTAAATTGTGGAACTGACTGTCAATAAGTCACATCTTACAATCAGATTGGTCGAATAATCCTAACCTTTGAAAATGGATACTTGTATGCCATGTATGCAATTTCTAAGTGCCTGTGTATCATAGAAAGGAAGCTGTGACACCAATGGATGATAAGCAGAAAAATAATTAATCAAAAAGGAAAAATAAAGAATTTAGATGACCATATATGATCCATAACAGAGCCTAATATGCACTTATAATAAACACCACTACTGGCTCTCCATTTCATGAAACAACCATTTAGAGACATCCAAATGCAGAATTCAAATCACAAATCATAAACTTATAAAACTAAGTTTAAAATAAAGAAATTCATGAGCTGTTCACATATGCCAGTGATGATTTTCTCATTAGATCTCTGCATTTGAGCATCATTCTCATTGGATTTCTGCATTGAGAAAATAAGATTACAACTTATTGTTGCTTGATTTCTATTGATGATTGAGGGAATCAAAAGAAATCCCAAAGCAGGTATTGATGAAGACCCAAGAAACTGATATTGATCAAAACCCAAAAAACCATTAGATGGAAATTGAAAGGAAACCCAAAATACAAATCAATAGAAAATGAAAAGAAAACCCAAAATAGATATTGATGAATTAAAAATCAGGCCTATCAGACCTGTACACATTTTTACACACAAGTTGCCACAAGAATGTATGGCAGACTTGTACAATATCACCATACATGAGCATGGTTTAAAAAATCAGGCCTATCAGACCATCCTAAATGCTCAATTAGAACAGGGCCCAAGAACCTGCCTTTTTTCCTCAAATCAAGCAGCTAGGACTATCCAATTGGACCGATCTTTGGTCATGGCCCATTATGCTCAGATCCATATGTTCAACACAAGTTTTGTACCTTAGCTGATCTAAAATAGATCCAAGAAGTTGGATGGCTTACCTCCCCACACATGATCATCAAATACACACATCAAAGGCAATGTGCACAACTTACCTCCACGTAACGACCTTTACGGCACACCATGCTTGAGGGACATTCTCATTAAAAGAAACATTCACAGTGGTCTAGGAAGATTAAAAACATGTGAAATTCTCTCTTTTAGGAGAAACAAAAAGCGACTAAATGCATCCATCCATTATGAAACTAAATGCCTAGAAAGGCTAAAACGCTGAAGCATTTCATTTCAATAAGAAGGCATAATCCACGATGAAACAGTAGTGACAAACTAAGATCATTATGTCTGAAAAAATAAGGTACTGAAATTTTCACCATAATCAGAGATCATATCTGAAAAACCATTGCAGGATATAGAGCATTTTATCAGTGATCTATAGGAAGATATCGACCATTCTTTTCAAGATATCTCCACCATATATCACACACGAACCCTAGATCTGTCGAGAATAGAGCATTTTATCAACGGTCCATAAAGAGATCGACCATTTTTTTCAAGAGATCTACACCATATATCACATACGAAACCTAAATCTGGCAAGAAATCAAGGAAAATCAAAACAAAAGGGAAGAAAATGCAGAGATCTAATGAAAAAGATCTCAGATCTGAGGTAAACTCACTGACCTGAATGCCATGCTCGAGGCAGTATAGCTCTCAGTAAGCATTGCCAACCTTCTAACCACCTGGGACTCCTTGGAGGATCAAGCAAACACGAACAAGGGCAGTGGCTGCGGACGAAGGCTGTGGTCACAGGGGCTGCGACTGGTGGATGAGCCGAGGCAGTGACGAGGGTTAGATGAAAGGGGTTTCGAAAACCCTAGCACGGAATGTGCTCACAGATCAATGGTGAGTTTACGGTGAAATGGGGTTTTAAAAACCTTAGCGAGAGAGAGAGAGATTGGGAAACAGAGAGAGGGAAATGGGACTGAGTGACAGAGAGACGATGAGGGAGTGCAAGAGATCGTGAGAGGGCGAGGGAAAGGGAGAGGGTGAGTGCGAGAGAGAGAGAGAGAGAGCGGGGGGGTTTTGGTTTTGGGAATTTGGGTGCGCGCGGGAGAGGAGCGGATGGTATTTAGGGGTGACGGACATCACCATCCTGATTTAGTTTCGAACTTGTGGGGCCCACCATTGTGTATTTTATCTATCCACTCCGTCCATTCATTTTAACGGCTCCTTTTGAGGGTTTATCTAAAAAATGAGTCAGATCAAAGATGTATATGGACCACACCATATATTAATGATATAAATATATTTTTCATTGTTTCTTATGGTGTGGTCCACTTAAACTTTTGATCTTTCTACTTTTTGGGCTCTTGCGCTAAAATAATATTTTAAAATTTATGTACAGCTTAGATAAAACAAATATATTGCAATGGGCCCCATGGAGCTCCTTAAGCATCATCAGTCTCTAATAAAGTCCAATGGGGGAGGTATGTTTTAGCTACAGATTAAGTAGGTTTTAGCTACGGATTAAATCCGTAGTAATATAACTACAGATTTAATCCGTAGCTAAAAACCTACATAGTCCGCAGCCTTTGCTCATTTTTTTAGTAGTGATAGCTCGGATCTTGTCGACGCTGAGAAACGAGTTGTGGAATTGGAGGTACAGCTTGAAGCTGTTATGGCTCGGGTTAGCTTACTATCGAGTGACTTGGGCTTGCCAGGAAGGCCACCGATGATGTCAAGGTCGAGTGTGCCCATATAGCCTCGTTATTGAAAGAGGCTCAGGAGGAGAGTCGGTGACTCCGTCAGGCTCATGCCTCTTGCGATGAGAGGCTGACTCGGGTCAAAGCTGAGGCCGGGGCAGCCATTGAGTAGGCCAAAGATCAGGCCAAGGATCAAGCCATAAAGGCTTTCCTTGAGTCCCGAGAGTTTTTGGAAGAGAGGGATTGCTTGTATCACGAAGGGTACGTCGAATGTATCCGAGTGATGAAGCAATCCTTTCCTGACCTTGATCTCTCAGGATTCAATGAAGATGTCACTGAATTTGAGGATCCGGAGGCTGAGGCTGCTGAGTCTGCTGACGTGGCGGTTGGTATCGCGGTCGAGTCCGAGGCAGCTCCAGGGGTAGCTCCAAACGGCGACAACAGCTGAGTTTGGGCCACCTCCTGAGTTAGCTCCTGATGAACCTTGGAGCTTCATTCTAGGTGTCAAGCACTCCAAGCACACCAAGCTTCAGACACTTTAAGCACACCAAGCTTCAAGGCGAGCTCGAGAGCATCTGCAACCGAGAGATGATTTTGCATGTCGTGGCCAACTGTTTTTGCCTTTATTTCTATTATTCCTTTAATGTAATGTTGAAGTATAGTAAAATGTAATCCAATGTAACACTTACACTGATGAATGAATATATTTGGTTTTTTCTTATTCACTCGACTCAGTTTACATGTTTTTCAATCTTCACTTTTTTGAGTCTTCCCAAACACTACAATCGGCCGACCTAAGGGTAGTAGATTTTTAAATGCTTGGCATTCTAAGGAGGTAGTAATTGCCCCGTTAGGTCTTCCAATCGATATGTCCCAGATCGGATGGTGCTTGACACGACATAAGGCCCTTCCTAATTGGGTCCCAGTGTGCCCGCCCCAACTTCTTTGGTGTTTAGGAACGTTTTTCAGAGGACCATGTCCCCGACTCGAAAATGTCTGACCTTGACTCGGGCACTATAGAACTGAGCTACTTGTCGTTGCCGAGCCATCATTTGTAGCCGAGCTCTTTCCCTCTGTTCTTCCACGAGGTCGAGTCCGAGAGCTAGGAGCTCTTCATTATCTCTTTCATTAAACGAGCTGACTCGAGCTGAAGGCAATCCTATCTCGACCGGAGTGATAACTTTTGATCCGTACGCAAGAAAAAAAGGAGTTTATCCCATGGCAGTTCAAGCAGTGGTTCGATATGCCCATAGTATCTTCGGGAGTTCTTCAGCCCATGCTCCTTTAGCTCAGTCGAGCTTGGTTCGGAGATGTTGTTTAATGATTTTGTTGACTACCTTAACCTGTCCGTTTATCTGAGGATGACGGGGGGACGAATAGACATTCCTAATTCCAAGATTGTCACACATTTCCCGATACTGCCTATTATCGAACTGCTATCCGTTTTCCGATATAATGGTCTGAGGTATTCCGAATTGGTAGATAATGTTTTTTAAGAAAAAGTCTATGATCTTTTATTCGGTTATCCTAACCAATGTCTCAGCTTCGGCCCATTTTGTGAAGTAGTCCACTGCAACGACAACAAACTTGGTCTGTTCTTTCCCCAAAGGGAGCAGCCCAATGATGTCGATTCCCCACTGTGCGAATGGCCAAGGACCGGCCATGAGAGTCAGTTTTGTGGGAGGTTGTCTCGGAACGGCCACGAATCATTGGCATTTATTGCAGCTTTGGACGAGTTTGCACGCGTCATGCTGAATGGTCGGCCAGTAATATCCTTGATGTAGGACCTTGTGCGCGAGTGATCGTCCTCTTGAGTGATTTCCGTAAATACCCTCGTAGATCTCCCGTAATACATAATCAGCTTCGTTGAAATTTAGGCATCGTAGCAAGGAACGAAAAATCTTTTTTTATACAATACTCCATTGAGTATGGTATAACAAGAGGCTCAGATCTTCAGTCATCAGGCCTCGGCACGATCCTCGGGTAACTCTTTACTGCCAAGATATTGGACGATCGGGTCAAGTCAAGTAGGTTCCGGATTGCTTGTATGTACGGTTGAGTTAACCGGATCATCGATACTCGGTTTAACAACGTACTCGATTGGGACAAACTTGGGTATGTCGTCCTCGTCGGCAGAGGCAAGTTTTGCCAAAAGGTCGGCTTTAACATTTTCTATTCGAGGTATCCGAGTGACAATATATAGCTAAAAACCTTCGATCAACTCTTTGGCTTTCTTCATGTATGCTTTCAGCTACTCCTTTCGTGTCTGATACACACTAGTGACCTGATTGATGACCAATTGCGAATCACTGAAGACGTTGAGATGAGACACTCCCAAACTGGCTATGAGTCGGAGGCCAAGCAATAAGGCTTCGTATTTTATTGTATTGTTCAAGGCTTGAAATCCAAGTCTTAAAGCATACTGCATGTAGGTTTGATTGGAAGTTTTTAAGACGACTCCTGTCCCGCTTGCCTTATAGTTGGAAGAGCTATCGACATACAGCTTCCAGGGTTTTGGCTCAAGCAAGGACTCGGGAGAAGCTGCTGTCGATTGATTAATTGATTCATCTCCAAGCTTGGTAGGTAGATTGACCGGTGGTGTCACTTAGGCTATGAAGTTGGCTACAACCTGTCTCTTAATAGCTACTCTCGGCTTGTATTGAATGTCGAATTCGGTCGGACGCTTCTGGTTTCTGAAGGATCTGGTGCAGTGGGAGGTCAGTCATAACGATGATCGTGTGAGCTTGAAAGTATGACCAAAGTCGTCGAGAGGAGATGACTAAGACTAAGGCTACCTTCTCCAAAGGCGGGTATCTTGTCTCTATCGATAATAGTGCTTTGCTGACGTAATAGACCGGTAGTTGCTTTCCTTCGTGTTCGCATATCGAAGCCCAGTTAATAGCTACGTCGGATACGGCTAGGTATAGTAGCAGAGTTTCTCCTGGCTCGGGTATTGACAAGAGAGGTGGGGATCCGAGATAAGACTTCAATTGCTGGAACTCTGCTTCGCACTCTTCCGTCCAATCTAACGTTTGTTGTCCTTTCAACTGTTTGAAGAATGGGAGGCATTTGTTGGTACCTCGGGAGAGGAAACGGTTGAGTGTGCTACCCGTCCGATCAGCCTTTATACGTCTTTGATTGTTCTCGGGGACTCTATGTCGAGCAGTGCTTTGATTTTATTTGGGTTCGCCTCGATCCCTCATTAACTGACAAGGAATCCGAGGAACTTTCTCGAGCTTACGCCAAAGGCACACTTGCTCGGATTTAACTTCATTTGGAATTTGCGAAGGATTAAGAACATCTCTTCTAGGTTGGCTATATGATCGGCCACGTATATACTTTTGACAAGCATGTCATCAATGTATACTTTCATGGTTCGGCCAATCTGCCAAGCAAACATTTTATTCACCAATCGTTGATAGGTCGCTCCAAAATTCTTTAAACTAAATGGCATCACACGGTAACAATAAAGTCCTTTGTCGATGACAAAGGCAGTCTTAGATTTATCAGATTAATGCATTACAATTTAATTGTATCCAGAATAAGCATTTATAAAGCTAAGGAGTTCATGCCCTGCCATGCTATCTACCAGCTGATCGATTCTCGGAAGAGGGAAGCTATCCTTTGGGCAAGCTTTGTTTAGGTCGGTATAGTTAATACAGACTCGCCACTTCCCATTGGCCTTTTTCACAAGTACGACATTAGCTACCCATTCCGAATAGTATATCTCCTCTATAAATTTGGCCTTAAGAAACTTGTTGACCTCTTCTTCAATGATAGCGTACCTTTCAGGGCCAAGGGGACGTCGCTTCTGCCGGATCTGCCGGATCAATGTTGAGTTGATGAGTCATCACCGAAGGATTAATTCCTGACATGTCTTCATGGTTCCGTGCAAATACATCAGCATATCATCGGAGTAGAGCTATTAGATTATGTTTCAGGCAAGACTGTAGAGAGGAGCTAATTTGTACTGTTTTGGACTCGTCTATATCGACCAAAGGCACCAAGATAAGGTCCTCTACTGGTTATCCTCGGTTGTGGGTCTCGGTACGAGGATCCAATGATTCAATCATGGATACCTCGGTTAGAGCTTTCACGACGATGGCATAGCAGTGTCTTGCATCCTGTTGGTCGCCTTTAACTATTCTTACTCCCGACTCGGTCGAAAATTTCATGGAAAGGTGGTAAGTCGACACCACAGCTTGGAGAAGACATAGAGAGGGTTGGCCGAGTATCGCATTATAAACTGATGGTTGATCGACTATTAGAAAGTCGACCATTACTGTTGTTTGATGGGGAGGGTTCCCCGCAGTGAGAGGCAACGAAATGACTCCTTCAAGGAATGTTCGTCCTCTTGAGAAGTCGATCGATGGGGTGTGAACTGGCCGCAAAGCTGATCGTTCAATTCCCATTTTGTCTAATAGTTGAGTGAACAGTACATTTGCAGACGACCCTATATCGATGAGAATGCGGAATACATTTCAGTTTGCTATAGTCAGTGTGATGACCAATGCATCATCGTGCGGATGATAGATGCCTCGAGCGTCTTCGTTAGTGAAGGATATGTAATATCTCTCCCTTTCTTCTCCTTCTGGGGTCGAGACAGGTTCAAGATTTCAGATTCAGCGCGAGTGATACTCCTGACATGATTTTTTTAGCATTGTTTGAGTCGCCCCCGCCTCGGGGACGACCTATAATTGTTCGAATTTCCTCAGTGGGTCGGTTATCACTCTAACGTTCGTTTGTTGTCTCAGTCCTCTCAACATGCTCTATGAGTTGACCTTCTCGGATGAGCCTCTCGATTTCTTCTTTTAAGTGATAACAATCACTTATATTGTGGCCATGATCGTGATGGTAATGACAATATTTGTCCTTACTCCATTGGTTCGGATTGCCTCGGAGTTTATTCAGCCAATTGACGAATCCTTCACCTTTAATTTCCAACAACACCTACTCTTGTGGTTTATTGAGTGGAGTGTATGTTGAAAATTTGTGATTGGGTCGACCTATGCTCGTCATGTGCCCGATCTTCTTTACGCTTCTTTTCACCGGCCGAGTCAACTTCTTTTTTCGCTGACTCTTTGGTCGAGATTTTTGCGTTCTGGGCAGCTTCGTGCATGATCTGGGTTTCCTCAACATCCGCATACTTATCTGACCGGGCCATGAATTTAGCCAGAGTCAGGGGCAGATTTTTGTCCAGGGATGCTAGGAACGGTTTGTCCCTAACGTCTTGCATGATCGAGTTAAGGGCTATTTCGTCTGAATGCTTCCGGACTTGGAGTGAGTCAAAGTTGAAATGCTCGATATAGTCTTTTAGTAGTTCTCCCTCCTTCTGAACTATGTTGTTCAGATGTGCGGGCGGCTTCAGTTTCTTTTTCCCACCAACGAAATTAGTGAGGAAGGCGTCTCTGAGTTCCGTGAATGAGTTGGACTTCGATTTTAACTGTTTGAACCAAAGTCGAGCTATGTCAGCTAGAGTAAGAGAGAAGGGTCGGTACATCACGACATCTAAGACGTCATGCAGTTCCATATATGTTCTGAAGGATTCAATGTGCTCGGTCGGATCGGTCTTACCGGTGAAGGGTGTAATCTGCGGGAGACGGAATCGTTCGGGCAATCGAGCTTGCATTATTTCTTCTATGAACGGGGATGCTTTTGCCTCGGGCCTCATCTAGTGTGCATCATGACCTTGTTTCTTATCTGTAATCTATTCTCATACTTCCCTCCTGAAGTCTTGAAGGTAGGCTTTTTAGGGCTCGTCGCTTTCTGTAGTCCCCTTAACCGGAGGCCTGCTGCGCCTTCTTCGATCTATTTCATGTCAAAGATCGGTGTCAGGCAGCGGGGCGGTCACGGAATGAGCGGGTACTGTCTTGGACGGGCCATGACGCTAACTTTACTGAGGGGCAGATTGTGGAGCAATAGGCTGGGGGTCGGCGAATTGCTGTGGAGTGTTCGTCGCCTAACCTTCTGTGCGCGGCGGTAATAGGACTTGCTAACGATGAATTTTTTTCAACATTTGCTTCATGACATTTATATCAGATCTGAGTTCCTGAACCTCCCTGTCCAATCATCCATTGCCTCGGTTCCTCTAGGTATTCCTAGTTGCGGTAGAGGTTGTCAGACGAGCAGCGGAACCCTATCAATTGTCGGGTCGATCCTGAGCTCCTTGGGCTCCGTTCGTACTCGGTGGTCCTTCGGTTGCAGGCGGTCTGATGACAAAGACCTTGTTTGGTTCGTCTTGAACAGTCCTTTTAGTTCTCGCCATTAAAACTTGTTTGAAGCTTCTGGATAGAGCCTAGAAAATGACTTTTCGTATCATTTCCCATAGACGGCGCCAATCTGTTGATGCAAAAAACTGTTGCATCCTCTTCCCACGTCTTACCACCTGCACAAGAGGGAGACAAGGGAGACCCTGGCTCAAGCCAGGGAACCTCCGATGCTAAAGTCAGCGCTAGGACTATGCAAGAGAAGGGTTTTTGAGAGAGTTTTCTGCATGCAAGGATTCTCTTCCGAGTATCTCGGAGATTTGATTTAGTTGTAATCTGTTTATGGATCCTGCCCTATCCCGAGATCTTCGGAGTCGGGAATCCTTTAACAAGATTTTCTGGACGGTATTTGTGTTTACACCATCTATCCCTCGTTCGGCTCGGCCTTAACTAACTCTGGTAATAAATGAGTCTTGGCTGGCTGCAAGGATGGGGCTTTTTGCCTTCTGCCGGATGAAATAGAATCGGTCCATAGCTGACATCCTTTCTTAATCGGATAACCGACTCTATAACCGACCTAATATGGGACGGTTTTATGGTCGGTCAGGAGACTTCTAGCATTTAGGCTTTAATCGATCCCTTTAGACGTTGCTGCCTTGTTATCCGAGTCAACTTTATGTGTCTTATATATCTTGCCTATGGCTCATGACTCTATAAACCTCGGTCGAGGTTCGTTCCTTACCGTCTGAGCTAAGTCTTTCCTTGAGGCATTCTTTTCCCTCCGTTGGGCTTATTGCTTCGGAATCCCAGGCAGTGTAAATAGAGTTGGTCCATTCCATATCCGGGTCTCCGAACTTGTCATATTTTTCCCTAATAGTTAAAATGAAAAATATCCCATGGTTCTAATTTCAAATAAAAGGTTAATACGAATCAGAGTAGATTGTTCACCTACTTCAGTTCTTATACTGTAATTTGGTAACAGTTGGTTGAACAATTTAGTTGGTTTAATTCAAGTTAAAATATTCCACGCGTACCATTTCTGTGTGCCTGTGCATCGAGCGTCATACGCAGCATAAGTATCAAATTACTCCCAGTTTCTCATGCAAGCGAATCTTGACAGTTGCCACGAGATGAGGTGAGGCATTTGAGTCAGCAGAGAGACAAAGGACGTGACTCTCGGCGCGCATGCCAACATGTCACACGTGTTTTAAATTTGGGCTATTCATCACGTGGAACCCACCTTTTTAATTTCTTTTACAAAAATCAGACCAGTAAGATAACCATGTGCCTAACTAGTGTACGAGAAAAACTAACGCATAGAGATGGACGACAATATATTTCAAAGTGCATGTGTGGACCACCTATTTAGTTGACCGGATTAATGTTTGGTTCGGGAAGTGTTGATGGCGGACTCTGCCTGATGAGCGGCCCGGATCTTCTATATATGGTCCAGTTCGTCACCTGCTCTACATATCGCTTCTTCTGTCCCTCCTTGCACGCCTTCGGGATTTCTTGGATGCGGATTGCGTCCTACCTGCACGTATCCAGCCCCGAACGGGCAGTTCTATGGGCTGGCGCACGTGATGTATCTGTTTATCGAAGCCATTTTCCCCTTTTCTTAGATTTTTTAAAAGTATAAGCACGAATATGAGGTAGATTTAGCGCTTGAATGGACCACACCATAGATGACTCTTGCATTTTGTTGATGTGTTTTTCTGATGGACCCGTCGCCTCCGTCGTCTTTAACCTGCACAATCCTTAACACAAAGGGGACCCTGGCTAAAGCAGGGGAACCTCCGATGCCTAAGTCAGTTCTCGAGAATAGAGAAAGAGGCTTTTAGGGTTTTCTATTGCATACCTTTCACCACAATGGAGATGGGTTCTTATAGGCATGAGGAAGCCCTGCCGTATAGAGATTCTTTCCCTGTTTCTTCGTAGATTTGATATCTTTAACAGATTTCATCCGATCCCGAGATCTTCGGGATTGAACATTTGTTTTCTGGATTTTTGGGACGGTATTTGAATATACACCGTCTCTTTCACTCGGCTCAACCGATTCTGACTCATGTGATGGATGAGTCTCAGCTGGCTCTCGAGGATAAGCTTTCTGCCTTCTATCAGGCAGAAATAGTCTCGATTTTATCCGTCATGCTTCCTTACCCCATAGCCGACATAACCAACTTGTTGAGTCAGTTTTATCTGTCAGTCAGGTGGCTTATAGCTTTTTGACCTTAGCGGACTTAGGAGGGCGTTACTAGCTCGTATACCAAGTTAACTTAAACCGTCCTATTTTGTTTGTTCGTCGGCTTTGTACATTACTGTCTCGGCCATAACTATTGCCTCGGACGATTTGGGCAGTGTGAGCACAGTCGACTCATCCCCTATCTGAGACTCCGGACTTGGCGTATTTTTCTCCTAACAGTAAGCCCCCCTTACTCCTTATGCCTCACTCGGCACTGAGGAGTAATGAGTTTTTAGGTCGGTTCGCACCAGAAGCCGAGGCCATAATGAGATATTTAATGCTCTTTGAGTCGTCCTTAACAGGTGATGGTTCGTTACTCGAGGTCGCATGAGCGGCCAGCCGTAAAGTCGTCTTTCCTGCGTATGAGCGTTGGATGCGTGGCGAGAACGTTGTCGTTGTCAATCGGCGTGCGTCACGTGTCGAGCGAGGGAGTCGAGGCAGGCGTCATTTCGTCTGCCCATTAATTGCCCCTGCCACGTGGCAAGGCTATAAAGAGGGCTGCTGCCTCTCCCGTTCCTCATTTTTGTTTTTCTTCCTTTCTTCTTTTTTCTTCTTTGTTTCTTCTCTATTTCTTCCCTGTTCCCTACCGTCCTTGTGTTGGGTTTCCCTTGCCCTTTCCTTCTCAGTTGTCTTCCTTTTGATCATCGTTGCTTTCTCAGGTGAGTTTTTCCCTCCCTTTCTGTTGACATTAATGGCAATGCACGACTCCCAGAGCCCCCGGGAGGGAATTTCCGACGACGAGGGTGAAATGCAGCGTTTCTGGAACGTTACGGAATCACCCTCCTTGCTGGCGGAGATTACGGTTGATGCTAATGCCGCTTTGTAAGTGCTATAGTTTATATCCCTATCGGTTGTCAAATTTACGGTGCCAAAATCACTGTTATATAACTTGCATAAGTGAAGCTCTCACAAAGATCAACATTCATGTACAAGTAAAGCTCACAACAAGCAAAGCTCACAAGTACAAAGATCAACCTTGACCGCAAGTATTGCTCACAAGACATGACTCAAGAATGCAAGACTTCAAGAAGAGTACAAGGCAGTTCATAAAGAACTCAAGACACTTTCAAGGTTGAGCTACATCAAGATTTCAAGATTGAACTACATCAAATTGAACTACATTAAGACTTCAAGGCTTAAACTTCAAGGTCACTTGTTCCTAATGTTTCAATGTCCTTACTTCACGATTGGGGTTTGATTGACCTTAAGTTGACCTTAGAAGTAGGCCATTTTGGATACATAAGTCATATGTTTATGTTACATGAGTTTGGACAGTTCGTAGACTTGTCCTAGGCTTTCTTCGACTAGTCTTAGCTTTGCTTCGACCAGTCTAAGAAATTCCTCGATCAGTCATGAGTTTGTTACAAAATTTGGATATTTTCTGTTAGCCTTCGACTAGTCCAGAATACATTCGACCAGTCGAAGGAACAGTGTCGACTGCATCTTCGACCAGTCGAAAATCTTCGACTCAAAGTCCAGCGATTAAATACAGGGTCTTCGACCAGTCGAAGGTGACCTACAACCAGTCGAATGAGACCTTCGACCAGTCGTAGAACGGTCAAAGCTTATCGTGCCCAATTTTTTTCAAATATGTTAATTCTTTGACTAGTCGAAGATCTCCCTAGACCAATCGAAGACGCGATCTGCTCACCTATAAATAAAGCACGAATCTCAGAAGAAAATAAGAAATTAATTAATCCATTCAAGCCAATCTTCGTCAAACTTCTGAGAGATAATTCTGTGCTCCATCTAAGCTAAGTGTGCTTATTTAATATTCTCTTTATTTAGCTTTATTTAATTGATTTTGTTTCTACTATTCCAATCTAATTTGATAAGAGGAATTGTTATTCCCTTTCTTTGGAATCAAAATCAATTAAGGCAAGCCCTATTTAGTTTAATTTAAAATCTATTAGAACTAGAACCATTGTAATTGAGTACTGAACATTGAACTTGGACATTCAATCATTTACTCTGACTTGGTTCTACCGGGCTGCTACAACGAAGGAGATAATCAGGTATTTTACATTTAATTGTAAATTCCTTTCTGTTTTGGTTTCTTTCAAGATTTGCCAGAAAAATCTTGTTGTATTGGTTATTTGAGGAGAGCCAGGAAAACTCAGAAGTGGGGTTTTTTTAATTGTGTAAGCCCACAGACAAACACACAATTGTAAAGGTTTTGAGTGAACCTGTGAAAACCTATTTTGTTAGTGAACGCTAATATCCCCTGTGTGAGGATATTAGGAGTGGAGTAGCATTCTGTGTGGCTGTTATTTAACAGTTGGTGAACACACAAGCAAACCACTATAATCCCTTGTGTTGTGGTTGAATGATTTATATTTCTAATCTTTAATTATTTATTTGTGGGATGTATGTATAGTGGTGAATGTTGTAATCATTTAATTCAAGCATTGTGGGAATTTTGTAATAGTTTAGAATTTAATTTCTGCTATTCCTTTATCAGCTTGATATTCAATTTCATTTAAAGTTGTTCCAGCAAGGTTGCCCTGCCATTTTTATGGTGTATGGCTGTCCCTAGAACAATACATTTGTGATTACAATTTACTTCAGTTCTGTTTGTATTTATTTCTGTATTCCTCTTTGGTTTGAGATTTGATACAAAGATCTTTCTAGAAATAAGGTTGTCCTACTATAAACTCTGGTTTTTGGTGTAAGGTTGTCCTTAGAACAACATTTGTATCAACCTCTCAAGATCTGAATTTTGAGGTTGTTTTACTTTCCTGCATTGTGATTTATTTTGGCTATCATATTCTTTTTAATTCCGCTGTTGTAAGTTTTATTTGGCATAGTCCTATTCACCCCCCCTCTAGGACATATAGCTAGGCCTTTTCAAGTGGTATCAAAGCCTAATAGCTCGTTCTTATTGCTTTTTATTTGGATTTATTTCCTGAGCTAATGATCTAAGCTATATAAACAGATGTCAAATTTTGATAGCCTTTCAGTTACTAGGCCTCCACCATTTGATGGCTCCAACTATGCCTATTGGAAAGCCAGAATGAGGATCTTCCTAAAATCAATGGATGAGAGTGTGTGGCGAGCCACAGTGACCGAATGGAACCCTCCTACCATTGAAGTAACTGAATCTGACAGTTCAAAAACTATGTCTGTACCTGCTTATTATTTATGGACCACCCTTCAGAAAAGTGAGTATAGTGCAAATGCTAAAGCACTAAATGCAATCACTTACGCACTATCACCGAATGAGTTCAAAAGAATCATTTCCTGTGATAATGCAAAGCAAGCTTGGGATATATTAGAAATGACACACGAGGGTACATCAATTGTCAAAAAGTCTAAAGTCCAACTCCTCACAACCAAATTTGAAGAAATTCAAATGGAGGAAAATGAAATGTTTATGGACTTTTACACTAGACTAAATGACATTGTAAACTCAATGTGGGGTCTTGGCGATAAAATCCCAGAAAGTAAAGTGTGTGCAAAGATATTACGCTCACTTCTTGAATGGTTCAATTCTAAAGTAACCGTGATCCAGGAACTTCGTGATACAGATAATATGAGGGTAGAAGAACTAGTTGGTTCTTTACAAACTTATGAGTTAAACTTTAAAGCTCCTAAAGGTAAATCTATCGCACTAAAATCCTCTAAATGTAATTCAAAAGAAAATTCTGATTCAGAAGATGATATGGCTCTTTTAGCTAAGAAATTTTACAAGATTTTCAAAAGTAAGAAAAGGGTTGATTTTCAAAAATCGAATGATAAAAAGAAGTTTAGACTCAAACCTTAAAAATCTTTGAAAGATAGTCAATGTTACAACTGTCAAGAATATGGGCACTTAGCAAATAGATGTCCTAAAAAGGACAAACCCAAGAAGAAGGGTATGTTGGCTACATGGGTTGAATCATCTGATTTTGAAGCTTCTTCTGAATCAGAAGATTCTGAAACTGAGTCGGGCAATGAAGTTAAAGCTCTTATGACTCTAGCCAAATTCACATTTTCAGATAATGACTCAACAAGTGAAGAAAATCTGAGTAGTGAATGTGAAAATGAAGATGATCTTCAAGACGCTTACAATGCCCTATATAAGAAAAGTTGTAAAATCGCTGTCAAACTTAAACTTCAAAAAGAAAAGTTTTCTAAACTCAAAGAATGTTTTGAATCACTTGTCTTAGAAAAAACACAAATTTCAGATTGTTTTGAAAAATCAAAATGCAATTTGGAATTCAAAAACTCCCTAATTGTTGATTTGAAATCTGAAATTGAGAACCTCAAAAATGAAGTATCTTCTCTTCTAAGTCTAAAGGACACATGAAAATATGCCCAATGTGATCCAAAGTTAGAAAAACTTTTATCCGGATCAAGAAAATGTGGCGATCTATCCGGGTTGGGCTATGATAAAAATTTATCTCCTAAACAAAGTATACTCCTCCTATGTTTGTGAAAGGAGAGTCCTCAAACTCAAAAGGGAAAAGTACTTATCAAGGTTTTTCTAGAAATTCAAAAACTTTTCAAAAACCTAGAAGCAGCCATGTCAACATTAATCAGAAATGAAACCCACTAGCTGAAAAGATAGTAGATTTACTCAAGGAGCTCTTAAAATCTAAGTCTATAGGTTATTCTTACAACTATAAACAAAAGAAGACCAACTATGTTCCTAAACCCAAAACAGTTATGAAATGGGTTCCTATAGTTGCCTGCTTGCTTGCTCACACTGCTTTTAAAGCAACAAGTCATTCAAAGTAGTACCTAGACAGTGGATGCTCCAGGCATATGACAGGTGATAAAGCTTTATTCACGGATCTAAAAGATATGACTGATGGTTCAGTCACATTTGGTGATGGTATCAACTGCAAGATTATAGGCCAAGGTACGGTTCAACTTTTTAATCTTCCTGTGTTTAAAAACGTTTTATATGTTGAAGGCTTAAAACATAACTTGCTTAGTATATCTCAAATATGTGATAATAACCATTATGTTCGGTTCTCTAATCAAAGCTGTGAGATACTAAACAATAAGGGTTCTGTAATATTAACTGGACGTAGAACGTCTGAAAATTGCTATATTATTAGCGAATCCAGCTCATCTAATCAAACATGTTACATGATCCATACAGACGAGACTGATTTATGGCACAAACATCTTGGACATGTACATTATCGAAATTTATATAGATTGAGCAAACGAGAATTTATAAGAGGTTTACCCAAACTTCAGAAATTAGATAAAATATGTGGTGAGTGCCAGATAGGCAAACAAACAAGGAACTCATACAAAAAGGTGAATTCAAATACCACATCAAGACCACTCGAACTCCTCCACATGGATCTAATAAGACCTACCAGAACGGAAAGTCGTGGAGGAAAAAAGTATATCCTGGTAATAGTTGATGACTTTACCAGATTCACATGGGTAGTCTTCTTAAGGGATAAATCTGAAACCCTTGAAGAAGTAAGAAAAGTTCTCAAAAGGATTCTAACTGAAAAATCTTCTCAAATCAGTAAGATTCGTAGTGATCATGGATCTGAATTTGAGAATAGCAATTTTGAGAAGTTTTGTACTGACCAAAGAATATTACATGAATTCTCAGCTCCTAAAACTCCACAACAAAATGAAATTGTGGAAAGAAAGAATAGGGTGCTTCAAGAAATGGCTAATGTCATGTTGAATAGCGTGAAGCTCTCTAAAAATCTTTGGGCTGAAGTTGTCAACACAGCTTGCTATATTATTAACCGAGTCTACACTAGCAAAGATAATAATAAAACGGCTTACGAATTATGGTTCAATAAAAAGCCTACTATCAAATACTTTCGAGTTTTTGGCAGCAAGTGCTATATTTTACGAGATCGTGAAAATTTGAGAAAATTCGATACAAAGAGTGATCAAGGGATTTTTTTAGGATATTTCTTAAACAGTCAAGCTTATAGGGTTCTGAACAAAAGAACTGGTGTGATTCAAGAGTCCATCAATGTTGTCATTGATGATCACTTAAACAAGATAATCCCTAATTCAGATAATGATGAAGTTCTAATCATTGATAAGCCTGATACTTCATCAAATCAGACTAATTCAGAGTTGAGGACTGTTAAAGATCATCCAACCACACAAATTCTTGGAAACCCTCTCACCGGTGTTCGCACCCGTAGACAACTTGAGGATATATGTAATTATGTATGTTTTACATCCCAAATAGAACCATCTAATGTAAAAGAAGCTCTTGCTGATGAGAACTGGATTGTTGCGATGTAAGAAGAACTTAACTAATTCATAAGAAATGATGTTTGGTATCTCGTACCAAGACCTAAAGATAAACACATCATTGGAACAAAATGGATTTTCAAAAATAAGTCTGACGAGCGTGGAAATATAATTAGAAACAAGGCTAGACTAGTGGTACAAGGTTATTGATCAGGGTCAAATATTGCATATCAGACCCCAGCAATTGCCTAATTTTACATACATGATAATGTTTAATGCCAGATTTTTCTCGTGTTTTTATTACAGGACGAAATCAGGAGCGTTAATTGGAAATTAATGTTAAAAGCATGAAATTGATGTTCCGAAGTCATCAGAGCACGGGATGGACTCCAGAGAACCAATGGTGACGATTTTACACGCCTGGGATCGGAGGAAAGCAAGCCAAAGGGGCTCGAAAAGGGTCCAAAATGAAAGATCACACGTTTTTCGCCATCCGATCAACTCGAAACTTCATACATGTGATGGGGGCCGTGAATTGACCGTACATATTAAATTTCATCCATTGAAGATCTTGGGAAGTGGTCCAACGGACAGATCAGCCCATTAATCTTCACTTTGGGGCCCACCTGATATTTGGAACTGCCTCGAACTTGGTTTTGGCGGTTGAAAGTATATGAGGCAAAGGATGGACGGAGCAGATTTCTCGAACCAATACGGTGGGACCCGTTACATGGCATGAGTGTACACTGCACACATGCACTCCCGCACCGCACCGGTGTAGCCGAGGTCGGTCAGCGCCCGCTGACCGACGTTCTTTCGAAAAAACGTAAAGACGAACAGCGTCTTCTGCCGCCGACGCCGGTTCTGCGTTGTGGGGCCCATTCGTCGACTGAAGTGAAAATCCGAACCGTCTGTTATGTCGAGAGGAGGGGCATGACCCTCACCTAGGTGGAGTTTTGGTCCCATACATACGAAAATACGTAGATCGTCGAAAAACACCGGATGGACGGTGAGACGAGACCTCTGGTAGACCACACCGAAAATAGAAGAAAACTGGTCATTTTCGACCGGTTTTCCGTCGTTATTCCAATGGACGGCGTGGATTTCTGTGAAAAGTTTAATAATGGACCCCACCATCACCACAGCGTCGGTTTGGCGTCCGCGTACGTCCGACCGCTGCCAGTTTTTGCGGAATTTAGTGGGCCCCGTACGTCGTCCGTACAGACGATCTGATCCGTCCATCGTGTAGAGGGCCACGAGAACTACAAAACCATGTTGAGATTCCACTCCCATGCGTACACACGTGTGCGGTACAGAGGCCACAAAAGGGCTGCTCGGCGACGTTCAAAACTGATCTTTTCGAGATTTCTTCTGTGGGCCGCGCCAATGGACCTTCAAAACCACCCATTCTTGGATCGAAATTTCGTCATGAATCCAATGGACGGGGTGGATTTTCCAGAAAACACCTCTGTGGGGCCCACCGATCAACGTTGCGAAAAACTACACTTCGAGTCCGTCTACGACTCTGCCACCGATTCCAGCCATCCAGCAGCTATAAAAAGGAAGTTTTGAACGTGGGAAAGCTATTCAGATCCAGAGAATTGGAGATCCAGAGCCAGGGAGAGAAGAAAGTGAAGGAGAAAGAGAGAGAGATTGTTCGGTTTGGAGTTTTAATTTCTGAATTTTATTTAATATTTTTTTATGGATTTTATGGGTAACTAATCTCTCAG
The DNA here is from genome assembly GCA_030180095.1 of Magnolia changhungtana. Classification (NCBI taxonomy): domain Eukaryota; kingdom Viridiplantae; phylum Streptophyta; class Magnoliopsida; order Magnoliales; family Magnoliaceae; genus Magnolia; species Magnolia changhungtana. Next base: position 1,856,648 of record JASAUF010000039.1, read on the forward strand.
CTAGGGCTGAGATGAAGCCCCTAATTTGATCAGCTCTTGTAGAGGATGATTTACTTTGAATTTTAATTAATTTGTTTCTTTCTCTGAGTGGGCTTTATGGGTTTAAATTCCATACTTCTCCATCTATGAACTTGACCAAAGTATAGATGGATGTTGATTGGATGCTTATTACATGTGTGCTTGGGTACGATCAAGAACGGAGTTTCCTATAGAGGAAGGAACAGGGTGCTTTAATGAATTTTGCATACCATGTGCCCGACCAAGGACATGGGATGTATTGTTCATGGCATTGCTTAAAGGAATTAGACAGTCTGTATGCCCGATTTAGGACACAGATTGTGCTTTCTCTATTTAAGTGGTATCAATCAAGGTCAAGGTGAATCAACTGACAAAACAAGGGTTAGGATAATTAGGGGTGGATTCGAAAGTCCTAGTGCTTTCTCTCTGATCGAATTTTCTTCCCTATTCTTAATTGTTTTTCCTAAAATTGTGCTTAGTAGTTTAGTTCATTATTTGTTGGATTAGTTAAGGAGAATCATAGATTTGAGTTGTGACGACCAGTCCTTGTGGGATTCGACCTCGATCTTACCGAGTTTATTACTACATCACAACCCTATACTTGGGGAGTGAACAAGTTTTTGGCGCCGTTGCCGGGGACTGTTTCGTTCCAAATTGAATTTAGGATTCTCTCTTATCATAATTCATAGCTTAGGATTTTACTAACTTTAGGTTAAAGTTTTTATTTTATTTTTAGAAACTAACATATTTCTTGTTTTGTAGGATTCTGAGATAGAAACTTCTAATTTGGTGATATCTTCCTAATTTCTCTATTTTTTATTTTTATTTTTATTTCTAGAATTAGGGTTTTTAGAAATTTTCTAACCTTAGATGTACTATTTTTAAAAACTAACTTGTTTTGTTTTGTTTTGCAGGTTTTTAACATAGGAACTTCTACTCTGGTAACATCCTTCTAACTTCTTCCTTACCTTCTGTATTGCTATAGGATTTTGCTTTCTTTTAGGATTAGTCTCAGAGTTAAGGTTTTACCATGGAATCGTGGGAAGATGCATATGCTGAATTGGATAGGTTTTACTGGGAAATGCCTGAAGGTTGTGGAATCCAACGTATACCTCAAGATTTTTCTCCATCGAGAACAGACATTGAGAACCGACTAGAACGTTATGTTCCATCGGTTAATAGGGTCGTATACGATCATAATTATGGGAATGAGGACTATTATCAACCATCATATTCTCCCATGTATGATCAGTATGACTATAACCAGTGGAACCATCAAAACTGGGAAGTTGAACCAACAACATATTGTAATAATTATTCTCTTGGATCCCATACCTTTGAGATCCAACCAGAAACAATCCAAGAGGATTCATGTTTTGATCAAGAACTATTCAACCAACATGTTGCGAAATTGATGAAATCATTAGAAGCACTCAATTCGCGCATTGAAAGGATAGAGGAAGCTCGCTCATCCCAACTACAATCCAATCCAGAAATACAATGCGAGGAAAGTGATCCTCACTCGCTTCTAACGAAATCTGGAATTTGGAATGAGGAGTTGGATTCCATTAATGAGCACACGGTTCAATTCCCTGATGAGTCGATCTCAATGACTGTTCAAAAGAATGATGGAGATACTTGGGTATCTTTCAAATACAGTGATGATGACACACTTTCCTTACATGACACACATGATCTCAATGATGAGGTAGAGGTTAGTTTATTCGAACCTCAACCAAATTTAAAATGTGAGGAAAGCGATCCCATCCCAAGTGTGCACTGCACAGAATTAGACAATGATGTGTATTGGGATGATGATCATGGATGTTCAGCCCCAATTCCCTTGGAATCAATCTCAAGTTTGGTCCAAGTCAATGATCAAGACGTACACGAAGTGGTCGGTCATAATGAGTCACTCCCCTCACCTAACATGTCTGATTTTAAGGTAGAGGACGGGCCCCTTACAACCGACCCTTCTAACTCTTGTGAAACGTATTTGGACCACTCTTCTGAATTACATGATGATATGATTCGGGAGATGGACGAGCTACTTGATATGACTCTTGAATTTGAAACCACCCAGTTGAGGCCATCGTCTGAACTGTTGAATAATGACGATTCATCGCCTCTTCTGAGTAGTATCGATGAACAGAGTCCATATATCAATGCTTCGTATACTGATCTTCAATCTGCCATGCGCAGGCTGAGCAAGAGAGCACACCTCCGTTTACCTTCAAAAACGATGGATTCCTTGGCGCGATCATCACGAGCCCCCTAATGTAGAAAATGAGTCACCCTCAGCTGAATGTCCCACCTCTTTGGATGATTGCTTGGCACACTTTGCAGATTCAAACGATCCCATGATAAGAGACATAGTGAATGCCTTGCAAAACAATATCTCGGTAGTCATCACTGACCGAGAGGACCCTTACTCTGAAGCCCCTCCTTCCACAAATCCTGAATACTTACCATTAAGGGAGGAGGAGCTAACAATTGAACCGAAGTCTGCTACTTCGGAATGTGTTGAGACTACGTCCCTTTCTGAGAATTTTTCTGACTCTCATCTATGTGTAGTCTCTGATTCACCATGGGATACTAACTTCGAAACTTCTTCTGTCGTAGGTGAATCGTATATACTCTGGATACCTCAGGCGAATCAACGACAAATTTTTGATGAGGTACATAAGTTTCTCTGGAATGTCATGATCCAGGGCATCCAAGCCTATTGCAAAAAGGGCTTTTGGATGATCCTGTTGAGAAATCTACTGAGAAACTTATCAAGATACTGGCCGGAAGAGGAACCTGCATGCATAACTGAGTAGTTTTTCCCTGCTTTCTTAGGACTAGGATAGTTTCCTTTATGTGGTTTTAGGATAGGCGGTAAACTTAGCGCTCCTGGGAGGCAACCCAGATTTTCATTCCATTTACTTTTCTTAGAGTTACTTCAATGTTTGTGGGTAACATTACTGCAAACCCTCACGAGACTACAACTCGTCCACTAGGGGTAACCTAGGGGTTTAAAGGCTTGTTGCATACGCTAAATGCAATCGAGAGCACCTGCGAAAGTGGTATAGGTAGGATCTTCTTTTGTTTTCTTTTTGCTATTTTTTTTTTTCTTTCTCTGTTGATTTCTCTCTTGAGCTAACCTGTTTTATGATGATATATTTTTTTTTTTAGAAAGCTTCTTGATTCTCCGTCCAGGTACTATCTTTCTCTCATTCCTCTTTTATTTTCGTTGTCCCATGTGCATTGTATGCTTATTTCTTTTACATTGAGGACAATGTAGATTTTAGGTTGGGGGTTGGAGATTAGGTTACCTAATCAGTATTTTCTTGGTCTTGAGCAAAATTTGTGAAATTTTAAAATTTTTCTGAAATTTCTATTAAATTCAAAGTGATTTTGAAGGATAGTTGTGATTTTAACATTATAAGATACGTGATGGGTAATTTATGACTCTTGGATTCGGCCATCCGCTTGATTTCACAGTCAATTTTGAATTGTTAATTCATGATTAGAAGTTGTAAACATTGATTGAGCCATGATTTCACATATTAGATCTCGCTTACACATTAAGTTTTCAGTTCAATATTAAATGGTAACTTGGTAATCATTAGGCATGAAAGGAACCAAATTTGAGAAATTTGTTAACGTCAGTTTGTAAAGAAGAATTGAAAGAGTTAGTCACATAATCTTCACCATAGGTTTGCTCCCTATAGGTGCATATTTGATTCTCCATAGTTGACATAAAAAAAAAAAAAAAAAAAAAAAAAAAAAAAGTGTTAGGCGACAAGTTTTCGCCATAGGTTTGCTCCCTATAGGTGAGAATTTGATTCCCTCATTTACGTTACTGCTCATAAAGAAAATCAAAGGCTGGTAAAATGAAAAGTTAATCTGTGTGATAATTGTTGGTTTTAAGTTTTGATTGTCATGAATTACTAATGATATCATGAAATTGACAATTGGATCTCTTACTGATTGTAAGTCGAGATTATACTTTACACTCGTGGAACTCAATGTTTAGGATTGTTCAAATTAATGGAGTAAGATTTTGAAATTGATTATGGAGTTTACTGTAAGCTTGATTCCAAGAGAAAAATTCCACACACCAATCATGAATCTTAGAATTTTCACATCTCAGCTATCTGTTCACAAGTCACTTGAGTTTACAGGAATTGTCTTTTATTTCTGAAATTATTTTTCGCATGTTTTGCTCGGGACTAGCAAAATGCTGGTTGGGGGTTGTGATCAGGGTCAAATATTGCATATCAGACCCCAGCAATTGCCTAATTTTACATACATGATAATGTTTAATGCCAGATTTTTCTCGTGTTTTTATTACAGGACGAAATCAGGAGCGTTAATTGGAAATTAATGTTAAAAGCATGAAATTGATGTTCCGAAGTCATCAGAGCACGGGATGGACTCCAGAGAACCAATGGTGACGATTTTACACGCCTGGGATCGGAGGAAAGCAAGCCAAAGGGGCTCGAAAAGGGTCCAAAATGAAAGATCACACGTTTTTCGCCATCCGATCAACTCGAAACTTCATACATGTGATGGGGCCGTGAATTGACCGTACATATTAAATTTCATCCATTGAAGATCTTGGGAAGTGGTCCAACGGACAGATCAGCCCATTAATCTTCACTTTGGGGCCCACCTGATATTTGGAACTGCCTCGAACTTGGTTTTGGCGGTTGAAAGTATATGAGGCAAAGGATGGACGGAGCAGATTTCTCGAACCAATACGGTGGGACCCGTTACATGGCATGAGTGTACACTGCACACATGCACTCCGCACCGCACCGGCACCGTGTAGCCGAGTCGGTCGGCGCGCCGTGACCGACGTTCTTCGAAAAAACGTAAAGACGAACAGCGTCTTCTGCCGCGCCGGTTCTGCGTTGTGGGGCCCATTCGTCGACTGAAGTGAAAATCCGAACCGTCTGTTATGTCGAGAGGAGGGGCATGACCCTCACCTAGGTGGAGTTTTGGTCCCATACATACGAAAATACGTAGATCGTCGAAAAACACCGGATGGACGGTGAGACGAGACCTCTGGTAGACCACACCGAAAATAGAAGAAAACTGGTCATTTTCGACCGGTTTTCCGTCATTATTCCAATGGACGGCGTGGATTTCTGTGAAAAGTTTAATAATGGACCCCACCATCACCACAGCGTCGGTTTGGCGTCCGCGTACGTCCGCCATTGCCTTTTTGCGGAATTTAGTGGGCCCGTACGTCGTCCGTCAGACGATCTGATCCGTCCATCGTGTAGAGGGCCACGAGAACTACAAAACCATGTTGAGATTCACTCCCCATGCGTACACATGTGTGCGGTACGGAAACCACAAAGGAAATTTGCTCGGCGACGTTCAAAGCGATCTTTTCGAGATTTCTTCGTGGGCCGCGCCAATGGACCTTCAAAACCACCCATTCTTGGTGAAATTTCGTCCACGAATCAATGGACGGGGTGGATTTTCCAAAACACCTGCAGTGGGGCCCACCGATCAACGTTGCGAAAAACTACACTTCGAGTCCGAGTCTACGACTACGCACTTGCAAATTCGACCATCCAAAGCTATAAAAGGAAGTTTTGAACGTGGGAAAGCTTATTCGAGATCCGAGAGAATTGGAGATCGAGCCAGGAGAGAAGAAAGTGAAGGAGAAGAAGAGAGATTGTTCGGTTTGGAGTTTTAATTTGAATTTTATTTAATATTTTTTATGGATTTTATGGGTAACTAATCTCTCGGTAGAAAAGAGGGTGAGATGAAGCCCCTAATTTGATCGGCTCTTGTAGAGGATGATTTACTTTGAATTTTAATTAATTTGTTTCTTTCTACGAGTGGGCTTTATGGGTTTAAATTCCATACTTCTCCATCTATGAACTTGACAAAGTATAGATGGATGTTGATTGGATGCTTATTACAGTGCTTGAGTCGATCAAAACGGGTTTCCTATAGAGGAAGGAACAGGGTGCTTTAATGAATTTTGCATACCATGTGCGACCAAGGACATGGGATGTATTGTTCATGGCATTGCTTAAAGAATTGCAGTCTGTATGCCCGATTTAGGACACAGTTATTGTGCTTTCTCTATTTAAGTGGTATCAATCAAGGTCAAGGTGAATCAACCGACAAAACAAGGTTAGGATAATTAGGGGTGGATTCGAAAGTCCTAGTGCTTTCTCTCGATCGAATTTTCTTCCCTATTCTTAATTGTTTTCTAAAATTGTGCTTAGTAGTTTAGTTCATTATTTGTTGGATTAGTTAAGGAGAATCATAGATTTGAGTTGTGACGACCAGATCCTTGTGGGATTCGACCTCGATCTTCACAGGAGTTTATTACTACATCACAACCCTATACTTGGGGAGTGAACAAGTTTTTGGTAGATTCTTAGTGAGTGAACAAGTTTTTCGGTTCGATAACTGAATGATTAACTAGGTAAAAAGAAGAATTTCAAAAACTTGTTCACCGAACCGAAAAACTTGTTCACTCCCCGGCAACGGCGCCAAAAACTTGTTCACTCCCCAAGTATAGGGTTGTGATGTAGTAATAAACTCGGTAAGATCGAGGTCGAATCCCACAAGGACTGGTCGTCACAACTCAAATCTATGATTCTCCTTAACTAATCCAACAAATAATGAACTAAACTACTAAGCACAATTTTAGGAAAAACAATTAAGAATAGGGAAGAAAATTCGATCAGAGAGAAAGCACGAGGACTTTCGAATCCACCCCTAATTATCCTAACCCTTGTTTTGTCAGTTGATTCACCTTGACCTTGATTGATACCACTTAAATAGAGAAAGCACAATCTGTGTCCTAAATCGGGCATACAGACTGTCTAATTCCTTTAAGCAATGCCATGAACAATACATCCCATGTCCTTGGTCGGGCACATGGTATGCAAAATTCATTAAAGCACCCGTTCCTTCCTCTATAGGAAACTGTTCTTGATCGACCCAAGCACCTGTAATAAGCATCAATCAACATCCATCTATACTTTGGTCAAGTTCATAGATGGAGAAGTATGGAATTTAAACCCATAAAGCCCACTCAGAGAGAAAGAAACAAATTAATTAAAATTCAAAGTAAATCATCCTCTACAAGAGCCGATCAAATTAGGGGCTTCATCTCACCTACTGAGATTAGTTACCCATAAAATCCATAAAAAAATATTAAATAAAATTCAGAAATTAAAACTCCAAACCGAACAATCTCTCTCTCTTTCTCCTTCACTTTCTTCTCTCCCTGGCTCTGGATCTCCAATTCTCTGGATCTGAATAGCTTTCCCACGTTCAAAACTTCCTTTTTATATTTGGCATGGATGGTCGAATGGTGCGCAGTCGTAGACGGACTCGAAGTGTAGTTTTTCGTAACGTTGATCGGTGGGCCCCATTGAGGTGTTTTTCGGAAAATCCACCCCGTCCATTGGATTCAGGACGAAATTTCGATCAAGAATGGGTGGTTTTGAAGGTCCATTGGCGCGGCCCACGAAGAAATCTCGAAAAGATCGGTTTGAACGTCGTGAAGCAATGACCCTTTGTGGCCTCCGTACGCACACGTGTGTACGCATGGGAGTGGAATCTCAACATGGTTTTGTAGTTCTCGTGGCCCTCACACGATGGACGGATCGGATCGTCGTACGGACGACGTACGGGGCCCACTAAATTCCGCAAAGCTGGCGTGCGGTCGGACGTACGCGGACGCCTAAACCTGTTGTGGTGATGGTGGGGTCCATTATTAAACTTTTCATGAGAAATCCACGCCGTCCATTGGATTAACGACGGAAAACCGGTCGAAAATGACCGTTTTTTCTATTTTCGGTGTGGTCTACTGAGGTCTCGTCTCACCGTCCATCGGTGTTTTTCGACGATCTCACGTATTTTCGTATGTATGGGACCAAAACTCCACCCAGGTGAGGGTCATGCCCCTCCTCTCGACATAACAGACACGTTCGGATTTTCACTTCGATCGACGAATGGGCCCCATAACTGTAATCCCCGGCGTCGTGTGCGAAGACGCCGTTCGTCTTTACGTTTTTCGAAGAACGTCGGTCGCGGGCGCTGACCGACCTCGGCTACACCGGTGCGGTGCGGGAGTGCATGTGTGCAGTGTACACTCATGCCATGTAACGGGTCCCACCGTATTGGTTCGAGAAATCTGCTCCGTCCATCCTTTGCCTCATATACTTTCAACCGCCAAAACCAAGTTCGAGGCAGTTCCAAATATCAGGTGGGCCCCAAAGTGAAGATTAATGGGCTGATCTGTCCGTTGGACCACTTCCCAAGATCTTCAATGGATGAAATTTAATATGTACGGTCAATTCACGGCCCCCATCACATGTATGAAGTTTCGAGTTGATCGGATGGCGAAAAACGTGTGATCTTTCATTTTGGACCCTTTTCGAGCCCCTTTGGCTTGCTTTCCTCCGATCCCAGGCGTGTAAAATCGTCACCATTGGTTCTCTGGAGTCCATCCCGTGCTCTGATGACTTCGGAACATCAATTTCATGCTTTTAACATTAATTTCCAATTAACGCTCCTGATTTCGTCCTGTAATAAAAACACGAGAAAAATCTGGCATTAAACATTATCATGTATGTAAAATTAGGCAATTGCTGGGGTCTGATATGCAATATTTGACCCTGATCAGTTATACTCAAATTGAAGGAATTGATTTTGATGAAACTTTTGCACCAGTAGCACGTCTTGAATCTATCAGACTATTTATATCCATTGCATGTTTTAGAAAGATAAAGATCTATCAAATGGATGTGAAAAGTGCTTTTCTAAATGGCGATTTACATGAAGAAGTCTATGTTGAATGACCAATGGGTTTTGAAGATCCCAAAAATACTGATCATGTGTATCGGCTTAAAAAGGCACTTTATGGATTAAAACAAGCACCTAGGGCATGTTATGAGAAACTAACAAAATTTCTTTTAAGTCATGATTTTCAAATGGGATCTGTTGATAAAACTCTGTTTGTTAAAAAACATAATGATCATATCTTAATGGTATAGATTTATGTTGATGATATCATTTATGGATCAACTTATATTGACTTGATTGAGTTTGCAGATTTGATGAAATCACGATTCGAAATGAGCATGGTTGGGAATTGACTTATTTCCTTGGATTGCAAGTAAAGCAACAACTTTGAAGGAATATTCATTTCTCAATCAAAGTATGCTTTGAATCTAATCAAGAGATTTGGATTTGAGAATGGCAAGAATTTCGATACTCCTATGAGTACTACCCTGAAACTCTCAAAAGACTCTAATGGTAAAAATATTGATTCAAAACTTTATCAGAGTATGATTGGTAATTTGTTATATTTAACTGCTAGTAGACCTGATATTTCTCTAAGTGTTGGTATTTGTGCAAGATATCAATCTGATCCAAAAGAATCTCACTTGATTGCTGTCAAGAGGATTATTAGATATGTCGCAAGTACTGTAAATCTCGGTCTCTGGTATTCTCATGAGACTAGTGTCCAATTAGCTGGGTACTCGGATGCTGACTGGGCTGGTAATCTAGATGATAAAAAATCAACCAGTGGTGGTTGCTTTTACATTGGAAATTGTCTAGTTTCCTGATTTAGTAAGAAACAAAATTCTATATCACTTTCAATAGCTGAAGCTGAATATATCAGCTGAAGCTGAGTATATCAGGGCGGTTTAGTAAGAAACAAAATTCTATATCACTTTCAAAATTCTATATCACTTTCAATAGCTGAAATTGTCATTGATGAAGCCGACTAAACAAAATTGTCTAGTCGGCTCCCATAAATCAGTCGGCACAGGCTTCCGAGTCGTCTTTTGAAGGAGAGGGGGCCGAGGATGATCTGAGCGGTCCTGTTCCCTCAAGTTTGACTGAGTCGGATCTGAACCGAATCTGAGCCAGGTATCACGTCCCGGACTCTGTTATTATTCGTCTTCCTCATCTGGGTGAGTTACTCGACCATCCTCCTACCGGGATGGTCACAATTTTCCAAGTCTCGATGCAATGTGGCTTGCGGTTACTCCTTCAGACCATTGCCCGAGACTTCTTATCTCGTGTCCGGCTTGCTCCCAGACAAATGGTCCCGAACGGGTGGAGGAACTTGTTCGGGTGCTCGGTGTTATGGGCTGAGCTAGAACACCCCCCGTTGACGGTCGACGAATTCCTCTACTTGTATCAAGTACGGCCAAATCCAAACTTTCCCAGCTTTTACTTTCTGGGCACCTGGTGAGGCAAAGACAGCTCTATTATCACTGACCCACCAACTTCCAACAAGCACTGGAAAGAAAGATGGTTCTAGGCGTGTGGTTGATGGGAGATGGCCGAATTTATGCCTTTTGTACCTACGGTCTCTCGGACGTTTCGGAAAGCAGGTGATTCGGCACACCATTGTCTGTCTTTCTGCATCGTAGAGCACAGATTCTAACTTACTTATACTTTACAGATATCCAGAAGAAGAGAGGGAAGCTCGGAGCCAACGACTTAGCTCGAATCAGGGACTTGAGAAAGCTAAGTCCGGAAGATCAGTCCTGGAAGGTGCTACTGCAGCCTGAGTGACTTCATCTCGTAGGTTTAGACTCGGCTGTATCAGGTAACTTTTTCCTTGTTATTAAGTCTTCTTTGAACTTCATCTGACCTATCTTGTTTTTGTCTCAGATCTTCCTGAAGCTCGACCCATTCTTAAACCGGCTTCCACGGATATGGCCGAGTCTCGACCCGCCCTTAAGCCGATTTCTCAAGTGAAGGCTCCTCCTAGGTCGATGCTTTTATCAAGGACTCGACCTTCAAAACAGCCGAAGATAGCTCCAAAAGCCAAGGAGTCGGCTGTCTCAGCTTCTTCTACCCCGTCCGCTCCTACTGTGGTCTTGTTCTCTGACCCTGATGATAGGGCGAAGGAAGTAGTTGCGGCACTTGAGCCGAGATTCGCTGTAGAGGAGGTCCCGAGGCCAAGAGAAGGGCCAAGTGGAGAACCTTCAAGAGGGGAGATGACTCAACTGGAGTCATCGCCCTTTCAGAAGGTTATATCGGGGATGATTCCTTGGGCCCTTGCTCACGGGAGCAAGAAGGACTTCTCAAGTCTTTACAATGCTCCCACAACGCAGACCCTTGGCCATGCAGCGAAGGCTCTTCTCGAAGTAAAATCCCTTCCTTTCATTATTCCGTTATTCCTGGTTTCGAATTCTTATCCTAACTCGGCTTCTATCACTTGCAGTTGGCCCCCTGCTTGGTCAAGGCTTGCTCGGAGCTGGTTGCAACTCAGAAGCTTGCAGCTGAGGCAAAGGGACGTCGCGAGGCTGCCGAGAGTCAGGTCGGCGTTGTGACTAGTGACCTGGCGCTCGCTAGAAAGGCAGTTGAGGAAGCGAAGGGAGCTCTCAAGGTTACGAAGGCCGGGACTGCCCGTCTTACGTCGCTCCTGACGAAGACTGAAGAAGAGTATCGACATCTTCGTCAAGTTCATGGTGCTTGCGAAGGCACCTTAGCTCGAGCCAAAGCCGAGGCTGCGGCGCTGTAACGCCCCGGATTTTTGCCAACCTGGGATTAGATGACCTTAGGCAATGGGTCGATCGTAATACCTCGTTAACTTGTCAGAACTGAATCCCAAAGTCTAAAGCCGCCTTTGAACTCATTTCCTTCACAAACCTCACCCTTCATCACCTTGATCTTCCAATTTTTCTAAGTACCTTCGCCCTAGACACTATCTTAAACTAGCTAAGTAGTATAACTTGGATCACTTTATATACAAACTCCAAAGGCCTGAGTTCCACCTCGACCAAAATTCACTTAGGACTAAATCCTTTAGAAATGAGACAAAGTAACTAGGTGTGAAACCAGATTAGCTACGAAATCGTTAGGATCGCTTTCAATACGATCTGCAAGACCCAAAACTTGTAGAATCATTGGCGCTAGGTTACCCTAAAGTTTAGAACCAAACTCATTTCCCGTCTGCTCTCGGGAATGAAACGAAACTTCGTATTAGGTCTAGATCGCACATCGGGAGTCCGATTAACCCGAAGCTAAGGAACTAGGACCGCCCCTCTGGGCTTAACAATCATCTCAAAAATCAGCCTTATCCGATGTTCCACGGCCATTCGTTTCGAATCGGAGCGAGGTAGTGTGAAAAACACTATTCATAAGCCAAATTAAATATCCGGAATAGTGATCTCGGCATCGTTCGTTGACGCGTCAGTATTAAGCAACCTGACCGTCAGAATCAGACCAAATTACACCCTCGGATTAAGAAAAATTTCAGGAACATTTACATGTACTTGGAATTTCTGATCGTGGCCCACTGACCGTCGAACTGAAAGTGGTCCGCCACGTGTGATCTGCGTATCCGAATGAGTCAAAAACGTAATCCCACGTAGATCCATCGATGGTGAGCTTAAGTCTGACGTTTGGCTCAAAGAGGGCCACCAGAACTTCCCTTTTGAGCTGGAAAAGCGTCGAAAATCTTATATAAGGCAAGTACCCCATGAACCTAAGTCTATTTCCGTAATGTTTGAGGCTATAAAAGGGCCTTAGAGCACCCCTCTCTCACCATACGAATTTGGGTTTTGGGAGAGAGAAAAGAGAGAGAAAAGAGAGAGAAGGACTTGGAGATCGTTGCCGATCTTCCTCCTCCACCGCACCGGCTTGCTACACGGTCTACACCTCTCTATTCTAGACGATTTCCGGCGTTCTCCGCCTCATTTGAAGGTAAGAGAACCTAACCCTAGGTCTGATTTGAGGTGGAATCGAGGTGGGGTGTATACCGACTAACCGATTCCGCTCTTTAGGCTAGAAATCGCCTGTAGACGAAAGATCTATCACCCTTGCTGATTCGTTCCGTTTCAAAAGGCAAAGGTGAGGACTTTAAGCTTATAAGTTACGGTTTTCAACGCTTTCAATGTTAGTTAATGGTAGATTCATGATCTGCTTGCAATTGCACATGTACAAAGTGCTTTCCGTTTTCTGTTTTGATTAAGCGGTGTGAAATATGAAATTTCACATATTCTAGGTATACGTAGAAATACCGTATACGTATTTTTTTTTTTTGGATAATTGTTTGACATGTTTATTTAATGTTTAATTATATAACATATGAATAAAATACTAGTTTGGCGAAAGAGATCGCCAAAATATATGTTCCTTTGTAAATGTGCCGTATGTTGAAAATACGTATTGTAGAAATACCGTATACGTATTTCTTTTGGAATAATGTTTGACATATGTATTTAATGTATGATTATACAATACATGATTAAAATACTAGCTTGGCGAAAAGAATCGCCGAAATCTATCTTCCTTTGTAAACACCATGTATGTCGAAATTGGGTACACGTGGAAGTACCCTATACGTATAAAATTCGTGCTGATGTGTTTGCTATGTTTAATTGTTGTATGAATATGTTGTATATGTATAAAATACTAGCTCAGTAAGGGACAACCCTAGTACACCCTTCTCTAGCATACGTCATGTATGTTGAAATAGTGCATTCCAAGTGTTGGTGAAATTGCTTGTGAGTGTAAGTACTTAAGTGTTAGAACCTTAGGTCGGTCTTTGAGATGGAATTCTCAACTAACCTAGATACATGTATGATTACCTCCATGAGGTTGTCCACTTAAACCGCGTACTTTAATACGTGTGTTTGTATTCTTGGTTTTATAGGGTTTCATAATATGCTTACAACATGCTTTATATCATGCTTTATAATATGCTTATAACATGCCTACTAGCATGTTTGAATTACTTTATTTATCATTCTTGAATTACTTTGTGCTTTACTCTACATGCTATGGATGACAATTGATTGTGCTTGGGGCTATGATTATAGTCCAGACAATCGGTACTAGATTGGAGATCGTGGTTGAGTTTCATGTCGCCACGTGAGATGTGTTCGTCGAACTCGAGTCGTACTTCGGTTGGCGATAGTGGTTGGCCACGCGAAGTGCTTATGCACTTCATGTCGTTCAACTTGTTGTGCGCTCGAGCTAGCTGAGCTCGTCATGTAACCCGATTTGTCTTATGTATGTTCACCATGTTTGGTCACTAATGCTTGAACCTAGGGTACCAAACTTACCAGTGAAATCCCGTTAACCATGGTACCTCGATCCGCTAAGACTCATGAGCCGGGCATGGTGGTATGGGACACCGTGGTCGAGCTGTCGGCCTACGCTGGGGCTACGTGCCTCCCCGTAGTGACCAGTGAGCAACTCAACTCGTGAGCCGATTATGGTGGTATGGGACACTATATTCGCGCTGTCGGCCTACACTGATAAGGTGATGGGGGAGTGGTGCAATCTTTGTGTGTACAGCCCTGGCAGCCCTTTGTAGTGACCGCGAGCATACTCTGAAGTTGCAGCGTGCCTTAGGGTTCGCCGCGATATATAGAGTATGAACTAGGCCCATTCTCGTATAGTTGTATCGTGATGAATCGTTTAAGGGGTGATGGGGGAGTGGTGCAACCTTTGTGCGTAACAGCCCTGGCAGCCTCTGCAGTGACCTAGAAAACACACCATCGTCTGATATTAACTAGGACTGACGACCCTAGATTGGATCATGTTTGGATATGATACAAGGGAGGTACCTTAGTTTCCCAATCCTGCTGTTTGAAATGGACTAATAAAAACTCTGTAATCATGCTCATCATGCATCGCATGTGCCTGGAAGATGTGGAGCACCTGTGGGATGTAAGCATGCGTGAACGTGAGATGGTGTCGCATGAGGGAGGGTGTGGTGAGGGCATCCATCATACCGCATTCATACTTGCATTAATCGAGTAACTAGGAGTGTTTGATTTCTTGCTTTATCATTCTTGCTTGACCGTATTGAGAACATGATAACTTATGTCTTATTGTTCCACTTGAGTTAGCTACTCACTCCCACGTTACGGGACGGTGTTGTACACACCAAACAGATTGTTGAATTTCGGATGATGGCGATGCTTATGAAGCGAGCCGGACTACTTCTATGGTGATGAGGAGAAGTTCTCCTATCATGAAACTCTCGACGGGTCTCTCGAAGACACAGTGCTTGTATTGATCGGGCCGTGGTATTTGGGATAGAAGACATTGAACTTACACATTTGGTATATTTTAGAAGCGTACTTGTATTCATATAACCTGGTAATGTTATCACACTCGGAGACTCATCATAGTTTATATATTTTATCTATCTATCATAGTCTTCCGCTTGCAAAATTAAATGTCTCGGAGTATGATATGTTGTTTTGGCTTAATCTCACTCATGTTCACTACTCTAATACGATCAACATTCAATCATCATTCATTTTGTTGCATAAGTGATGTTCGGAACTCGAGAGTTGAGTTACTACTCGACCCCGATTTTCAGGGCGTTACAAGATGGTATCAGAGCATGATTTGGATTAAACTGGACCTGGGTTATGGTCACACGACGCACTATGACGCACTCTGACTTAGGAGGGAGCAACGGAATGTAGAAACAGACTTAAGTTCTCTAATTTCGTCAAATAACACAATTGGTTGAGACCAACCGTAGAGATTGGACCCGTAGGCCTCAATAATTGCACGAAACGATTTCGAATTGCCTCTAGGCCATCAGTTGATAGGTTTGAGTCATTCCCTAGAAATAAATGTTCTTAGGTTGTGGGTCAACCACAACACCAAAGCTTAAAACCCCTTTTTTACCCAATTCATTCAAAACCTCTCCTTGCACCACTTCATTCTTCAATTTTTTTTTAAATCCTTTCATACCAGATATAAATTCTAACATATAAATGATGAAGAATAATACTGAAACAAAAAGTTATTATAAATAGTAAATATATGTATAAATTGGACTTTTGACCATTCAAACTTTGGAATCTAACCAATTAAATAGGTTATTTGGATAGATTAGCTCGTTCTACCCCAAAATCATATATTATATATCAGATAACTCATTCCAGATTGCAAGATACGCCCAATTTGACCCGAAACGACTCGAAACGGAGTCGTGGGCCACACGCGTCAATCCGGGGGGACCCGGGGCTGACCCGGGGTACCATTGGCCTCTTGGGAGGGTGGAGAATACCACCGAGCAGCGGCGGCGCGGTGCCGGACAAGGCGGACCGCGGTTCCACCGCGGTTACCGCGGTAGACCGCGGTCCAGCGGGCCCGGTCGGGCCGCAGTTCGTTGCTGGCCCGTTTTCGGCCACTTATTTTCTGCAATTTTGGTCCGATTTCAAAAAGTCATATCTCCCTCGTTATAACTCCGATTTAGGTGATTCAAAAGCCAGATTTAAGCTTGATAAGTATAGTTTCATATAAAAATAAGTAAAAAATATAATAAAATATTTAATATAGTTAAATATGGATCGTTGTGTCAACTGTCTGAAAGTTATTAGTTTGGACAGCTGCTGCTTCTAGAATTTTTAGAATTTTTCTACAAGACAAAATATAATGAAATTTGGTAGAGATGAAGTATACTTGATGATGAACTACTAAAAAAATAATTAAAATAATAGACTAACTAGAAATACCAGAAAAGGCGTAGAACTTCCCTAGGCCCGTATGGTGCCTACCAAATTTTCGGGGACCCCTTTTTCACGTCGTTTTTGCCCCTCTCCTCAAACGCCCCTCCAAGCCCACCTTTCTCTTTCGACTTGCTGTTTTACCTCTCAAACCTTCCCTCTAATCGCTCATTTCATCATTTCCTGCCCAACTCATCCTCTTCCAACGTTTACAACATAACCTACTTCCTACCCTCTCCATTCTCTTTCTTTTGATCACTTACATGCCCCATTTGGAGCTCAAATTCGGGTAAGCTCTCAACCCATCCCATCTATTCATTTTCCTTCTTCAAACCCTATCTATTGGGCCTCTACGACGTCTGTTGAGACTCCAATCCGTGGAGAACCAAAAACTCCAGCCCTCCATTTCCCCTTATCCTCATTTTCCATGGCTCTATCCGAGTGTGTACGGCCATTTTCTTGGAGGCCTAATCATCCATACTATGTTTGGGATGTAGGTAGTTAAACGCAAATCCCGTGTTTTCCTTTCAAATTATACTTAGAAATTCCTCATCCTGGGATTTGGAAATCTCATCTCACACTTTTCCAACACCAGACTCATTTTTCAAGGCCTATAAAATTAATCCCCTCCCACCCTCCTACCAACCATGCCACTCCCAATCCCGATGAGGGATTAGCAATGCAGTCCCATTTACTACAACTTAAGACCATTGGCCGAATAGACCCTTACAGTTTTGGACCTAGAGCGATACTCCTAGTTTTTGACAGACCTGACCATATAGGAAATCCAACAAATTAATAATACAAACCCCTGGATCTTCTTAGCTGGTGTGAGCATGTGTGAAATGCTCGAGCGTCAAGTACAGACAACTCAATTCTAATCGACAACTTTGCCCCTAGGCGATAAAATAATTTCTTTATTCGAGAGAAAGGGTATAAAATCATCCGGTGTATAAGCATAGACTTTAGATTACAACTAATGGATTATCGTTGCTCATAAGTTGAGCTTTAAGTCATTGATTAGACTAAGAAATGTAAACGACTAACAATGTTAAGATAATTGAGTGATAGACGTAGTTAATTGGTTTGGATAGGTTGGAGCGAGACCCCGTTCCGTTGTTGAATCCCCTTAATACTTTAGGCTTCCTTAGTAACTCTCAGGGAGCTTGTTTGACGTAGAAACTATTCACGATTAGAGGAAACCTATATATCCCTTGGATTCAATGTTAGGTCCAATCAATACAACCCTTAGAATTTCCTTCTCAAGGACTTAGTACAACCGGGAACACGGAGTAGAGAAACTATATATAAGCGAGGTATTCGCGGTTTGAATCGAATCCTCAATCCTGGTAGTGACCAATGAACCCTATGCTCTGATCAAGCAGAAGGTCGGGATCAGCTAGGATTAAGGACTGATACGACGATTTTCTGTCTTCGCGAGGTAGAAGGTCTATGTATCCGGCTCAGACCCACTACGCAACTTTCTTCCGTGTTGGCTTGACTACTTACAACCAAAAGTTTATAACTTTGTCTTTGAGAAGTGTGAGAATATATAGCCAATAGAAATATTTCCTTTTAGGCCTAAGGAATTTCCCAAGTGAGCAATAGACAATTAGGAATTAGGTCCCAAATCGCATGCCATGTCGGCATACGTATTGTGCTTATGAACGTAAAAAGATAGCCTGCCTATTAAGCTAGACATGATTAAATAGGAGAAGTCTGGACCGCGACAAAATTTCTTGGTAGGTTTAGGCATCTTACCTCAAACTCACACCTACCCCTGACATCAACCACATTACCCATTATTTTTAGCTCCTCGATACCCATAGGTATCAATGCTATCTAGTACACGTCGTCGATGAAAGGCGGACCAATGTATTTCCCATTTCATTTTAAGGATAGGTTATAAATTACACCTTGTTCCGATATACTGAGCAGGACATAAATCTTGAGCCTTGAGGGTGAAAATAAAATTTTAAGGGGGGTAGAACGTTATGAGCCCAATCTAGTTAGGTTACCTATTACATCTCTTGATCTGGGTGGCGCAGCGAAAGCATGGTGGACCCTACTCCACTGGCCCAGGATCGAAATGGTGCTCGTTAACATATGCACATGATAGAAGCCCTAACAAGTTTTACTATGAAACCATTTTAGGATGATCTAGTAAGATTTGATTCACCCTCCTGGGACACATATAATATCAAGGACTCTCTTAGAGTAAGACCTAAAGGGCAACCTTAGAATAAACAATTTGAACCTTTCAATGATGGACATTCCCTACGTTTCTAGAGTGATCGGACTACGGAGTTACTGAAATATACAACTGCGAAGCATTCGCGGCTTGACCTAATTCTCAATCCTGGGCGACTACCAATGGACTCACTGCTTGACCGAGCAGAAGATCAGGATTCACCAGGATCCGGAAGGGATACGATGAGCCTCCTACCCTGGTCAGGTAGATGATCGATGTATCGGGATTGAGCCCACCAAAATTGTCTCTCCGTATTGGTCAAACAATGAAAACAACTATCTTACTCTAAATTGTGGGAATTGTCGTCGAGACTCCAAATAGGTAAAGAAATAAATGGTAGCAAACCATCAGGGTATAAGTAATGGATAAAGAAATAAGTTTTAAGGGGGGTAGACTAAAATGAACAAACGTGGAACCAATAAGTCTTAGGCAAATAAAATAATAGAAATCTTCCCTTATTACCCTTAGCCAATTTCGGGGACGAAATTTTGTTTTAAGGGGTAGATTGTAACGCCCGGATTTTTGCCAACCTGGGATTAGATGACCTTAGGCAATGGGTCGATCGTAATACCTCATTAACTTGTCAGAACTGAATCCCAAAGTCTAAAGCCGCCTTTGAACTCATTTCCTTCACAAACCTCACCCTTCATCACCTTGATCTTCCAATTTTTCTAAGTACCTTTCACCCTAGACACTATCTTAAACTAGCTAAGTAGTATAACTTGGATCACTTTATATACAAACTCCAAAGGCCTGAGTTCCACCTCGACCAAAATTCACTTAGGACTAAATCCTTTAGAAATGAGACAAAGTAACTAGGTGTGAAACCAGATTAGCTACGAAATCTGTTAGGATCGCTTTCAATACGATCTGCAAGACCCAAAACTTGTAGAATCATTGGCGCTAGGTTACCCTAAAGTTTAGAACCAAACTCATTTCCCGTCTGCTCTCGGGAATGAAACGAAACTTCAGTATTAGGTCTAGATCGCACATCGGGAGTCCGATTAACCCGAAGCTAAGGAACTAGGACCGCCCCTGGGCTTAACAATCATCTCAAAAAATCGGCCTTATCCGATGTTCCACGGCCATTCGTTTCGAATCGGAGCGAGGTAGTGTGAAAAACACTATTCATAAGCCAAATTAAATATCTGGAATAGTGATCTGGCATCGTTCGTTGACGCGTCAATTAAGCAACCCGGCCGTCAGAATCAGACCAAATTACACCCTCGGATTAAGAAAAATTTCAGGAACATTTACATGTACTTGGAATTTCTGATCGTGGCCCACTGACCGTCGAACTGAAAGTGGTCCGCCACGTGTGATCTGCGTATCCGAATGAGTCAAAAACGTAATCCCACGTAGATCCATCGATGGTGAGCTTAAGTCTGACGTTTGGCTCAAAGAGGGCCACCAGAACTTCCCTTTTGAGCTGGAAAAGCGTCGAAAATCTTATATAGGCAGTACCCCATGAACCTAAGTCTATTTCCGTAATGTTTGAGGCTATAAAAGGGCCTTAGAGCACCCTCTCTCACAGCCATACGAATTTGGGTTTTGGGAGAGAGAAAAGAGAGAGAAGGACTTGGAGATCGTTGCCGATCTTCCTCCACCTGCACTGGCTTGCTTACACGGTCTACACCTCTCTATTCTAGACGATTTCCCGGCGTTCTCCGCCTCATTTGAAGGTAAGAGAACCTAACCCTAGGTCTGATTTGCGGTGGAATCGAGGTGGGATGTATACCGACTAACCGATTCCGCTCTTTAGGCTAGAAATCGCCCGTAGACGGAAGATCTATCACCCTTGCTGATTCGTTCCGTTTCCAAAGGCAAAGGTGAGGACTTTAAGCTTATAAGTTACGGTTTTCAACGCTTTCAATGTCGGATAATGGTAGATTCATGATGTGCTTGCAATGTGCACATGTACAAAGTGATTTCCGTTTCTGTTTTGATTAAGCGGTGTGAAATATGAAATTTCACATATTCTAGGTATACGTAGAAATACCGTATACGTATTTTTTTGGATAATTGTTTGACATGTTTATTTAATGTTTAATTATATAACATATGAATAAAATACTAGTTTGGCGAAAGAGATCGCCAAAATATAGGTTCCTTTGTAAATGTGCCGTATGTTGAAAATACGTATTGTAGAAATACCGTATACGTATTTCTTTTGGAATAATGTTTGACATATGTATTTAATGTATGATTATACAATACATGATTAAAATACTAGCTTGGCGAAAAGAATCGCCGAAATCTATCTTCCTTTGTAAACACCATGTATGTCGAAATTGGGTACACGTGGAAGTACCCTATACGTATAAAATTACTGATGTGTTTGCTATGTTTAATTGTTGTATGAATATGTTGTATATGTATAAAATACTAGTTTGTGGTAAATAGGGACAACCCTAGTACACCCTTCTCTAGCATACGTCATGTATGTTGAAATAGTGCATTCCAAGTGTTGGTGAAATTGCTTGTGAGTGTAAGTACTTAAGTGTTAGAACCTTAGGTCGGTGCTGAGATGGAATTCTCAACTAACCTAGATACATGTATGATTACCTCCATGAGGTTGTCCACTTAAACCGCGTACTTGTAATACGTGTGTTTGTATTCTTGGTTTTATAGGGTTTCATAATATGCTTACAACATGCTTTATATCATGCTTTATAATATGCTTATAACATGCCTACTAGCATGTTTGAATTACTTTATTTATCATTCTTGAATTACTTTGTGCTTTACTCACATGCTATGGATGACAATTGATTGTGCTTGGGGCTATGATTATAGTCCAGACAATCGGTACTAGATTGGAGATCGTGGTTGAGTTTCATGTCGCCACGTGAGATGTGTTCGTCGAACTCGAGTCGTACTTCGGTTGGCGATAGTGGTCGGCCACGCGAAGTGCTTATGCACTTCATGTCGTTCAACTTGTTGTGCGCTCGAGCTAGCCGAACTCGTCAAGTAACCCGATTTGTCTTATGTATGTTCACAATGTCTGGTCGCTAATGCTTGAACCTAGGGTACCAAACTTACCAGTGATAATCCCGTTAACCATGGTACCTCGATCCGCTAAGACTCATGAGCCGGGCATGGTGGTATGGGACACCGTGGTCGAAAGTGTCGGCCTACGGCCGGGGCTACGTGCCTCCCCGTAGTGACCGGTGAGCAACTCAACTCGTGAGCCGATTATGGTGGTATGGGACACTATATTCGCGGCCTGTCGGCCCTACACCGATAAGGTGATGGGGAGTGGTGCAATCTTTGTGTGTACTGCCACAGCGACCCTTTGTAGTGACCGCGAGCATACTCTGAAGTTGCGGCGTGCCTTAGGGTTCGCCGCGATATATAGAGTATGAACTAGGCTGTTTACGTATAGTTGTATCGTGATGAATCGTTTAAGGGGTGATGGGGAGTGGTGCAACCTTTGTGCGTAATGACCTGGCGCCTCTGCAGTGACCTAGAAAACACACCATCGTCGATATTAACTAGGGTGACGACCCTAGATTGGATCATGTTTGGATATGATACTGGGAGGTACCTTAGTTTCCCAATCCTGCTTTGTTTGAAATGGACTAATAACAACTCGGTAATCATGCTCATCATGCATCGCATGTGCCTGGGAAGATGTGGAGCACCTTGTGGGATGTAAGCATGCGCGAACGTGAGATGGTGTCGCATGAGGGAGGGTGTGGAGAGGGCATCCATCATACCGCATTCATACTTGCATTAACCGGAGTAACTAGGAGTGTTTGATTTCTTGCTTTATCATTCTTGCTTGACCGTATTGAGAACATGATAACTTATGTCTTATTGTTCCCTTTGAGTTAGCTACTCACTCCCACGTTACGGGACGGTGTTGTACACACCAAACAGATTGTTGAATTTCGGATGATGGCGATGCTTATGAAGCTGAGAGCCGGACTACTCTATGGTGATGAGGAGAAGTTCTCCTATCATGAAACTCTCGACGGGTCTCAAGACTGTGCTTGTATTATCGGGGCGTGGTCTTGGGATAGAAGACTTGAACTTACACATTTGGTATATTTTAGAATTGTACTTGTATTCATATAACTGGTAATGTTATCACACTCTGGAGACTCATCATAGTTTATATATTTTATCTATCTATCATAGTCTTCCGCTTGCAAAATTAAATGTCTCTGGAGTATGATATGTTGTTTTGGCTTAATCTCACTCATGTTCACTACTCTAATACAGTCAACATTCAATCATCATTCATTTTGTTGCATAAGTGATGTTCTGGAACTCGAGAGTTGAGTTACTACTCGACCCCCGATTTTCAGGGCGTTACAAGATGGTATCAGAGCATGATTTGGATTAAACTGGACCTGGGTTATGGTCACACGACGCACTATGACGCACTCTGACTTAGGAGGGAGCAACGGAATGTAGAAACAGACTTAAGTTCTCTAATTTCGTCAAATAACACAATTGGTTGAGACCAACCGTAGAGATTGGACCCGTAGGCCTCAATAATTGCACGAAACGATTTCGAATTGCCTCTAGGCCATCAGTTGATAGGTTTGAGTCATTCCCTAGAAATAAATGTTCTTAGGTTGTGGGTCAACCACAACACCAAAGCTTAAAACCCCTTTTTACCCAATTCATTCAAAACCTCTCCTTGCACCACTTCATTCTTCAATTTTTTTTAAATCCTTTCATACCAGATATAAATTCTAACATATAAATGATGAAGAATAATCTTGAAACAAAAAGTTATTATAAATAGTAAATATATGTATAAATTGGACTTTTGACCATTCAAACTTTGGAATCTAACCAATTAAATATGTTATTTGGATAGATTAGCTCGTTCTACCCCAAAATCATATATTATATATCAGATAACTCATTCCAGATTGCAAGATACGCCCAATTTGACCCGAAACGACTCGAAACGGAGTCGTGGGCCACACGCGTCAATCCTGGGGGGGACCGGGGCTGACCCGGGGTACCATTGGCCTCTTGGGAGGGTGGAGAATACCACCGAGCAGCGGCGGCGCGGTGCCGGACAAGGCGGACTGCGGTTCCACTGCGGTTACCGCGGTAGACCATGATCGGTCCAGGCCCGGTCGGGCCGCAGATTCGTTCTTGGCCCGTTTTCGGCCACTTATTTTCTCGCAATTTTGGTCCGATTTCAAAAAGTCATATCTCCTCGTTATAACTCCGATTTAGGTGATTCAAAAGCCAGATTTAAGCTTGATAAGTATAGTTTCATATAAAAATAAGTAAAAAATATAATAAAATATTTAATATAGTTAAATATGGATCGTTGTGTCAACTGTCTGAAAGTTATTAGTTTGGACAGCTCTGCTTCTAGAATTTTTAGAATTTTCTACAAGACAAAATATAATGAAATTTGGTAGAGATGAAGTATACTTGATGATGAACTACTAAAAAAATAATTAAAATAATAGACTAACTAGAAATACCAGAAAAGGCGTAGAACTTCCCTAGGCCCGTATGGTGCCTACCAAATTTTCTGGGGGACCCCTTTTTCACGTCGTTTTTTCCCCCTCTCTCTCAAACGCCCCTCCAAGCCCACCTTTCTCTTTCGACTTGCTGTTTTACCTCTCAAACCTTCCCTCTAATCGCTCATTTCATCATTTTCTGCCCAACTCATCCTCTTCCAACGTTTACAACATAACCTACTTCCTACCCTCTCCATTCTCTTTCTTTTGATCACTTACATGCCCCATTTGGAGCTCAAATTCGGGTAAGCTCTCAACCCATCCCATCTATTCATTTTCCTTCTTCAAACCCTATCTATTGGGCCTCTACGACGTCTGTTGAGACTCCAATCCGTGGAGAACCAAAAACTCCAAACCCTCCATTTCCCTTATCCTCATTTTCCATGGCTCTATCCGAGTGTGTACGGCCATTTTCTTGGAGGCCTAATCATCCATACTATGTTTGGGATGTAGGTAGTTAAACGCAAATCCGTGTTTTCCTTTCAAATTATACTTAGAAATTCCTCATCCGGGATTTGGAAATCTCATCTCACACTTTTCCAACACCGGACTCATTTTTCAAGGCCTATAAAATTAATCCTCCCACCCTCCTACCAACCATGCCACTCCCAATCCCGATGAGGGATTAGCAATGCAATTTGAGGCCCCATTTACTACAACTTAAGACCATTGGCCGAATAGACCCTTATAGTTTTGGACCTAGAGCGATACTCCTAGTTTTGACAGACCTGACCATATAGGAAATCCAACAAATTAATAATACAAACCCCTGGATCTTCTTAGCTGGTGTGAGCATGTGTGAAATGCTCGAGCGTCAAGTACAGACAACTCAATTCTAATCAGACAACTTTGACCCTAGGCGATAAAATAATTTCTTTATTCAGAAAGGGTATAAAATCATCTGGTGTATAAGCATAGACTTTAGATTACAACTAATGGATTATCGCTGCTCATAAGTTGAGCCTAGGCTGCTGATTAGACTAAGAAATGTAAACGACTAACAATGTTAAGATAATTGAGTGATAGACGTAGTTAATTGGTTTGAATAGGTTGGAGCGAGACTCCGTTCCGTTGTTGAATCCCCTTAATACTTTAGGCTTCCTTAGTAACTCTTAGGGAGCTTGTTTGACGTAGAAACTATTCACGATTAGAGGAAACCTATATATCCCTTGGATTCAATGTTAGGTCCAATCAATACAACCCTTAGAATTTCCTTCTCAAGGACTTAGTACAACCGGGAACACGGAGTAGAGAAACTATATATAAGCGAGGTATTCGCGGTTTGAATCGAATCCTCAATCCTGGTAGTGACCAATGAACCCTATGCTCTGATCAAGCAGAAGGTCGGGATCAGCTAGGATTAAGGACTGATACGACGATTTTCTGTCTTCGCGAGGTAGAAGGTCTATGTATCCGGCTCAGACCCACTACGCAACTTTCTTCCGTGTTGGCTTGACTACTTACAACCAAAAGTTTATAACTTTGTCTTTGAGAAGTGTGAGAATATATAGCCAATAGAAATATTTCCTTTTAGGCCTAAGGAATTTCCCAAGTGAGCAATAGACAATTAGAATTAGGTCCCAAATCGCATGCCATGTCGGCATACGTATTGTGCTTATGAACGTAAAAGATAGCACGCCTATTAAGCTAGACATGATTAAATAGGAGAAGTACGGACCGCGACAAAATTTCTTGGTAGGTTTAGGCATCTTACCTCAAACTCACACCTACCCCGACATCAACCACATTACCCATTATTTTTAGCTCCTCGATACCCATAGGTATCAATGCTATAGTACACGTCGTCGATGAAAGGCGAGACCAATGTATTTCCCATTTCATTTTAAGGATAGGTTATAAATTACACCTTGTTCCGATATACGGAGCGGGACATAAATCTTGAGCCTTGAGGGTGAAAATAAAATTTTAAGGGGGTAGAACGTTATGAGCCCAATCTAGTTAGGTTACCTATTACATCTCTTGATCTGGGTGGCGCAGCGTAAAGCATGGTGGACCCTACTCCACGGCCCAGGATCGAAATGGTGCTCGTTAACATATGCACATGATAGAAGCCCTAACAAGTTTTACTATGAAACCATTTTAGGATGATCTAGTAAGATTTGATTCACCCTCCCCTGGGACATATAATATCAAGGACTTTCTTAGAGTAAGACCTAAAGGGCAACATTAGAATAAACAATTTGAACCTTTCAATGATGGACATTCCCTACGTTTCTAGAGTGATCGGACTACGGAGTTACTGAAATATACAACTGCGAAGCATTCGCGGCTTGACCTAATTCTCAATCCTGGGCGACTACCAATGGACTCACTGCTTGACCGAGCAGAAGATCAGGATTCACCAGGATCCGGAAGGGATACGATGAGCCTCCTACCCTGGTCAGGTAGATGATCGATGTATCGGGATTGAGCCCACCAAAATTGTCTCTCCGTATTGGTCAAACAATGAAAACAACTATCTTACTCTAAATTGTGGGAATTGTCGTCGAGACTCCAAATAGGTAAAGAAATAAATGGTAGCAAACCATCAGGGTATAAGTAATGGATAAAGAAATAAGTTTTAAGGGGGGTAGACTAAAATGAACAAACGTGGAACCAATAAGTCTTAGGCAAATAAAATAATAGAAATCTTCCCTTATTACCCTTAGCCAATTTCGGGGACGAAATTTTGTTTTAAGGGGGGTAGATTGTAACGCCCCGGATTTTTGCCAACCTGGGATTAGATGACCTTAGGCAATGGGTCGATCGTAATACCTCGTTAACTTGTCAGAACTGAATCCCAAAGTCTAAAGCCGCCTTTGAACTCATTTCCTTCACAAACCTCACCCTTCATCACCTTGATCTTCCAATTTTTCTAAGTACCTTCGCCCTAGACACTATCTTAAACTAGCTAAGTAGTATAACTTGGATCACTTTATATACAAACTCCAAAGGCCTGAGTTCCACCTCGACCAAAATTCACTTAGGACTAAATCCTTTAGAAATGAGACAAAGTAACTAGGTGTGAAACCAGATTAGCTACGAAATCTGTTAGGATCGCTTTCAATACGATCTGCAAGACCCAAAACTTGTAGAATCATTGGCGCTAGGTTACCCTAAAGTTTAGAACCAAACTCATTTCCCGTCTGCTCTCGGGAATGAAACGAAACTTCGTATTAGGTCTAGATCGCACATCGGGAGTCCGATTAACCCGAAGCTAAGGAACTAGGACCGCCCCTCTGGGCTTAACAATCATCTCAAAAATCAGCCTTATCCGATGTTCCACGGCCATTCGTTTCGAATCGGAGCGAGGTAGTGTGAAAAACACTATTCATAAGCCAAATTAAATATCTGGAATAGTGATCTGGCATCGTTCGTTGACGCCACAATATTAAGCAACTGACCGTCAGAATCAGACCAAATTACACCCTCGGATTAAGAAAAATTTCAGGAACATTTACATGTACTTGGAATTTCTGATCGTGGCCCACTGACCGTCGAACTGAAAGTGGTCCGCCACGTGTGATCTGCGTATCCGAATGAGTCAAAAACGTAATCCCACGTAGATCCATCGATGGTGAGCTTAAGTCTGACGTTTGGCTCAAAGAGGGCCACCAGAACTTCCCTTTTGAGCTGGAAAAGCGTCGAAAATCTTATATAGGCAGTACCCCATGAACCTAAGTCTATTTCCGTAATGTTTGAGGCTATAAAAGGGCCTTAGAGCACCCTCTCTCACAGCCATACGAATTTGGGTTTTGGGAGAGAGAGAGAGAGAAAAGAGAGAGAAGGACTTGGAGATCGTTGCCGATCTTCCTCCACCCTACACTGGCTTGCTACACGGTCTACACCTCTCTATTCTAGACGATTTCCGGCGTTCTCCGCCTCATTTGAAGGTAAGAGAACCTAACCCTAGGTCTGATTTGCGGTGGAATCGAGGTGGGATGTATACCGACTAACCGATTCCGCTCTTTAGGCTAGAAATCGCCCGTAGACGGAAGATCTATCACCCTTGCTGATTCGTTCCGTTTCCAAAGGCAAAGGTGAGGACTTTAAGCTTATAAGTTACGGTTTTCAACGCTTTCAATGTCAGATAATGGTAGATTCATGATCGCTTGCAATTGCACATGTACAAAGTGATTTCCGTTTCTGTTTTGATTAAGCGGTGTGAAATATGAAATTTCACATATTCTAGGTATACGTAGAAATACCGTATCACGTATTTTTTGGATAATTGTTTGACATGTTTATTTAATGTTTAATTATATAACATATGAATAAAATACTAGTTTGGCGAAAGAGATCGCCAAAATATAGGTTCCTTTGTAAATGTGCCGTATGTTGAAAATACGTATTGTAGAAATACCGTATACGTATTTCTTTTGGAATAATGTTTGACATATGTATTTAATGTATGATTATACAATACATGATTAAAATACTAGCTTGGCGAAAAGAATCGCCGAAATCTATCTTCCTTTGTAAACACCATGTATGTCGAAATTGGGTACACGTGGAAGTACCCTATACGTATAAAATCGCTGATGTGTTTGCTATGTTTAATTGTTGTATGAATATGTTGTATATGTATAAAATACTAGCTTAGGTAGCAGGGACAACCCTAGTACACCCTTCTCTAGCATACGTCATGTATGTTGAAATAGTGCATTCCAAGTGTTGGTGAAATTGCTTGTGAGTGTAAGTACTTAAGTGTTAGAACCTTAGGTAGGTCTTTGAGATGGAATTCTCAACTAACCTAGATACATGTATGATTACCTCCATGAGGTTGTCCACTTAAACCGCTGTACTTGTAATACGTGTGTTTGTATTCTTGGTTTTATAGGGTTTCATAATATGCTTACAACATGCTTTATATCATGCTTTATAATATGCTTATAACATGCCTACTAGCATGTTTGAATTACTTTATTTATCATTCTTGAATTACTTTGTGCTTTACTCTACATGCTATGGATGACAATTGATTGTGCTTGGGGCTATGATTATAGTCCAGACAATCGGTACTAGATTGGAGATCGTGGTTGAGTTTCATGTCGCCACGTGAGATGTGTTCGTCGAACTCGAGTCGTACTTCGGTTGGCGATAGTGGTTGGCCACGCGAAGTGCTTATGCACTTCATGTCGTTCAACTTGTTGTGCGCTCGAGCTAGCTGAGCTCGTCATGTAACCCGATTTGTCTTATGTATGTTCACCATGTTTGGTCACTAATGCTTGAACCTAGGGTACCAAACTTACCAGTGAAATCCCGTTAACCATGGTACCTCGATCCGCTAAGACTCATGAGCCGGGCATGGTGGTATGGGACACCGTGGTCGAATTTTGTCGGCCTACGCTGGGGCTACGTGCCTCCCCGTAGTGACCAAAGTGAGCAACTCAACTCGTGAGCCGATTATGGTGGTATGGGACACTATATTCGCTACTATTGTCGGCCCTACACCGATAAGGTGATGGGGAGTGGTGCAATCTTTGTGTGTACTGACCACAGCAGCCCTTTGTAGTGACCGCGAGCATACTCTGAAGTTGCAGCGTGCCTTAGGGTTCGCCGCGATATATAGAGTATGAACTAGGCTGTTTCGTCAGATAGTTGTATCGTGATGAATCGTTTAAGGGGTGATGGGGAGTGGTGCAACCTTTGTGCGTAATGCCCTGGCAAGCCTCTGCGAAGTGACCTAGAAAACACACCATCGTCGATATTAACTAGGGTGACGACCCTAGATTGGATCATGTTTGGATATGATACAAGGGAGGTACCTTAGTTTCCCAATCCTGCTGTTTGAAATGGACTAATAACAACTCGGTAATCATGCTCATCATGCATTGCATGTGCCTGGAAGATGTGGAGCACTGTGGGATGTAAGCATGCGCGAACGTGAGATGGTGTCGCATGAGGGAGGGTGTGGTGAGGGCATCCATCATACCTGCATTCATACTTGCATTAATCAGAGTAACTAGGAGTGTTTGATTTACTGCTTTATCATTCTTGCTTGGACCGTATTGAGAACATGATAACTTATGTCTTATTGTTCCACCGAGTTAGCTACTCACTCCCACGTTACGGGACGGTGTTGTACACACCAAACAGCAGATTGTTGAATTTCGATGATGGCGATGCTTATGAAGCGAGCCGGACTACTTCTATGGTGATGAGGAGAAGTTCTCCTATCATGAAACTCTCGACGGGTCTCTCAAGACATCAGATCTTGTATTGTGGGTACGTAGTACTTGGGATAGAAGCCGGTGAACTTACACATTTGGTATATTTCAGAATCGTACTTGTATTCATATAACCTGGTAATGTTATCACACTCTGGAGACTCATCATAGTTTATATATTTTATCTATCTATCATAGTCTTCCGCTTGCAAAATTAAATGTCTCTGGAGTATGATATGTTGTTTTGGCTTAATCTCACTCATGTTCACTACTCTAATACAGTCAACATTCAATCATCATTCATTTTGTTGCATAAGTGATGTTCTGGAACTCGAGAGTTGAGTTACTACTCGACCCCCGATTTTCAGGGCGTTACAGGCGCTTATCCAGCAGGCTGAAGAGGAAGCCACACGGGCCAAAGAAGCCAAGGAGCAAGCCGTAGAAGCCTTTCTCGAGTCTCAAGAGTTCGGGGAAGAGAGAGATCACCTGTATCAGGGAGGGTACAGGGCCTGCATCTTGGAAATGAGGGCCGCCTTCCCCAACCTCGATCTTTCTGCGTTCGGGGAAGGTAGCCTAGAGGCCAAAGCTGCTGGGGCTGGTCATGCCGATGCTACTATCGGTGAAGAGGCTCCTGCTGCCACCGAGGTTGATGTC
Organism: Magnolia changhungtana; assembly: GCA_030180095.1. Classification (NCBI taxonomy): domain Eukaryota; kingdom Viridiplantae; phylum Streptophyta; class Magnoliopsida; order Magnoliales; family Magnoliaceae; genus Magnolia; species Magnolia changhungtana. Next base: position 1,887,720 of record JASAUF010000039.1, read on the forward strand.
TCTGAGACTGCTTCCGGAGTACCTCCGGCCGAGGGGCAGTGACCGCACTTCATTTTTGGCACTGACACCAGCACAATGTCAGGCTTCGCTTCATTTTTGGTACCATCATCAGCTTCTCAAGCCGACCTCCCTCCTGGGCTGAATCAAGAATAGTTCTTTGCAACCGAGAGAAATTACTTCTTTTGTCAGAGTCGTTTTTATTCTTTCTTTTCCAATGTAACTGGAGTAGAATATGATGTAACCCGATGTAAAACACTTAAGTGATGAATGGAAATCCTTAGTTTTATTGAATCAATCCGGTTTACACATTATCTTATTCTTTTAAGCTCTTTCGTGACCGACCTAAGGATAATAGATTTTGAGATGCTTGGCGTTTCAGGGGTGAGGTAGTAACTGCCCGTTTAAGCTTTTTAACCGATAAGTTCCAGGTCGGATGGTACTTGAGACAACATAGGGTCCTTCCCAATCGGGTCCTAGTGTGCCTGCACCAATTTCCTTTGTATTTGGGAACGTTCTCCGAGGACCATGTCCCCGGCTCGGAATTGCCTGGTTTTGACTTGGGCATTAAAGAACCGAGCTACTTGTCTCTGCTGAGCTATCATTCGCAACCGAGAATCTTCTCTTTTATCTTCCAGTAGGTCGAGCCCGAGCAATAGGAGTTCTTCATTATCTTGCTCATTGTACGAATCGACTCGGGCAGAATGTATCCCAATCTCAACCAGGGTAATTGCCTCCGAGCCATAACTGAGGGAGAAAGGAGTTTCTCCTGTAGTGGTTCGAGCAGTGGTTCAGTAAGCCCACAGTATCTTTGGGAGTTCCTCAGCCCATGCTCCCTTGGCTCGTACGAGCTTCTTTCGAAGATGTTGCTTGATGATCTTGTTGATAGCCTCGACTTGCCCATTAGTCTGAGGGTGATGAGGTGAAGCATACACGTTTCAGATCCCGAGATTACTACACATACCGCGAAACTGTCTATTGTAGAACTGTCTCCCATTGTCAGTGATAATGGTCCGAGGTATCCCGAACCGACAGATGCATTTTTCCATATGAAATCGGTAATCTTCTGTTTAGTTATTTTTGCCAAGGGCTCTGCCTTAGCCCACTTTGTGAAGTAGTCCACTGCCACAACTGCGAACTTAGTTTGGCCTTTCCCCATAGGGAGAGGTCTAATAATATCGATTCTCCACTGCGCAAAGGGCCAAGGACCGGTCATGGGAGTTAACTCCTCAGGTGGTTGTCTAGGGATGGTAGCGAACCTCTGACATTTGTCACAATTCTGGATGAACTTGCGGGCATCTTGCTGGATTGTCGGCCAGTAATATCCCTAACGTAAAACTTTGTGTGCGAGGGATCGTCCGCCCGAGTGATTTCCGCAAATTCCTTCATGAATCTCCCGTAACACGTAATCAGCTTTAAGGGGATTCAGACACCGCAGTAGGGGACCGTAAAAGCCTTTCTTATATAGCACCCTGTTCAATATGGTGTAGCGTGACGCTCGGGTCTTTAGTTGCCGGGCCTCAGCGCGATCTTAAGGTAAAATCCCTTCGTTGAGATATTGGACGATAGGGTCGGGCCAGGTAGGTTTCGACTCAATGGCGTGTATGGCCTAGTTGACCGGTTCCTCGATACTCGGCTTTGCCACATATTCGATCGGAACTGACCTGGGTATGTCGTCTTTATTGGCCGAGGCCAGTTTTGCTAATATGTCGGCCTTGGTATTCTCGGTCCTGGGGATCCGAGTTACTTCACATTGCCCGAATCCGCTGATCAATTCCTTAGCTTTTTCCATATACGCTTTCAATTGTTCTTTCCGTGTTTGGTATACATTGGTGACTTGATTAACGACTAACTGGGAATCGCTGAAGACGTGGAGATGCGTTACTCCTAAACTAGTGCGAGTCGGAGACCGAGTAATAGTGCTTCATAATCCGCAGTATTGTTCGAGGCTTGAAACCTAAGTCTCAAGGCATATTGCATATAGGTTTAATCGGGAGTTTCCAGCACTATTTCTGCCCTGCTTGCCTTAGAGTTGGAAGAGCCGTAGACATACAGCTTCCAGGGAAGTGGGGAGGGCAATGAGTTGGGTGAAGCGACCGTCGGCGTTTCCACGGGCTCAGTTGCGTCTGCAACAAGTTGCGGTGTAACTTCAGCGATAAAGTCGGCCACGACTTGTCCCTTTATCGCCATTCTCGGTTTATATTGAATATTGAACTCGCTGAGTTCGATCGCCCATTTCGTAAGTCAACCGGAAGCTTCCGGTTTCTATAGAATCTGACACAACGGATGGTCGGTCATAACGATAATAGTATGTGCTTGGAAATATGGCCGCAACATAACTAGAGCCAAGGCCACCTTTTCCATCAATGGGTACCTCGTTTCTGCCGGTAGGAGTGCTTTACTGACATAATAGACCGGTATTTGTTTTCTGTCATATTCTCGTATCAGTGCCGAACTAATCACTGTATCGAATACAGCCAGGTATAACAACAAATCTTCTCCTGGCTCAGGTTTTGATAGGAGAGGCGGAAACCCGAGGTAAGACTTTAGTTGCTGAAACACTGCTACACATTTTTCCATCCATTCCATCGATTGTCTTCCCTTCAACTATTTGAAGAATGGGAGACATCTATCGGTGACTCGAGAAAGGAAGCAGTTAAGTGCGGCTACTCTTCCGGTCAGCTTTGTATGTCTTTAATCGTTTCAGGGGACTCCATATCGAGTAAAGCTTTGATTTTCTTGGGATTTGCTTCGATTCCTCGTTGACTGACCAGAAATTCGAGAAACTTTTCCGAGCATACACCAAAAGCACACTTGCTTGGATTTAGCTTCATTTTATATTTGCGTAAGGTCAAGAACGTTTCTTCTAGGTCGGCTATATGGTCGGCCGCGAGTATAGTTTTGACGAGTATGTCATCTATGTATACTTCCATGGTCCGACCAATCTGCCGAGCGAACATTTTGTTCACCAATTTTTGATATGTTGCACTAGCATTTTTCAAACTAAATGGCATCACTCGGTAGCAATAAAGATCTTTGTCAGTGACAAAGGTGGTCTTAGATTTATCGGATTGATGCATTACAATTTGATTATACCCAGAATATGCATCCATGAAACTAAGTAATTCATGGCTAGCAGTGCTGTCTACCAACTGATCGATTCTCGGGAGAGGAAAGCTATCTTTAGGGCAGACTTTATTCAGATCTGTATAGTCAATACAGACGTGCCACTTCCCATTGGCTTTTTTCACAAGTACCACATTAGCTATCCATTCCGGATAGTATACTTCTTCTATGAATTTTGCCTTGAGGAGCTTGCCGACTTCCTCTTCGATGATAGCGTACCTTTTTGGGCCAAGAGGACGTCTTTTTTGTCGGATCGGTCGGTAGGTTAGATCGATGTTGAGTTGGTGCGTCAGGACCGAGGGATCGATCCCAGGCATATCTTCATGGCTCCATGCGAATATGTCAGCATATCGTCTAAGCAGAGCTATTAGATTGTCTTTGAGTGGTGACTTTAGGGATGAACCGATCCACACCACTTTCGACTCCTCTGCCTTGGCTAGGGGTACTGATATAAGATCTTCCACCGGTTGTCCTCGTTCGTGAGTTCCGACCCTGGGATCCAGTGATCCAATTACTGATATTTCAACCGGAACCTTTACTGCAGTGGCATAGCAGCGTCGAGCATCTTGCTGATCTCCTTTTACGATTCCGACTCCTGACTCAGTCGGGAATTTCATGGAAAGGTGGTATGTGGATACCACTGCTTGTAAGAGATTCAAAGTAGGTCGACCGAGTATAGCATTGTAGACAAATGTTTGGTAAACGATCAGGAAATATACCATTACTGTTGTCTGATGTGGGGGATTTCCGGCAGTGAGCGGTAGTGAGGCAATCCCTTCTGGGAATATCTGTCCACCCGAGAATCCGATCAACGGTGTTTGAATTGGACGCAACACTAATTGCTCGATTCCCATTTTGTCGAACGCTTGAGTGAATAGCACATCCGCAGACGATCCAGTATCTACGAGTATACGGAACACTTTTCTATTAGTGATGGTGAGAGTGATGACTAGCTCATCATCATGGGGACGATGGATGCCTCGAGCGTCGTCTTCAGTGAACGAGATGTAATACTTTTCTCGTTTCTTTTCTTTTGGAGGCCGACACAATAGGAAAATTTCAGACTCGGGCTGAATAATGCTTCTGGCGTGATTCTTTCGTACATTATTAGAGTCGCCCCCGCCTCGATGACCACCGACGATTGTTCAGATTTCTTCCGTGACTTGGTTTTCGTTCGGGCGTTCTTCCGCGGACATGGCCCTTTCCACATGTTCTCCAAGTTGACCTTCCCTGATGAGTCGTTCGATTTCTTCTTTCAGGTGATAACAATCACTCGTATGTGCCCGTGATCACGATGATAGTGGCAGTATTTGTTCTTACTCCGTCGGTTGGGATTGCCCTGCAGTTTCTTGGGCCAGTTAACGAAACCTTCACTTTTGATTTCCATTAACACCTGTTCCTTAGTTTTTATTTAGGGGGGTGTATGTGGAAAACCTTTTGTCGGGTCGCTTTCTTGACTTTTGATCATCGTATACTCGATCATCCTTACGCTTATTCTCTTCAGCCGAGTCGGTCCCTTTTTTAACCGACTCTTTGGCTGAGGATTTTGCGTTTTGGGTTGTCTTGCGTAGGAGTCGCGTTTCTTCGGCATCTGCGTATTTGTCTGACCGAGCCATAAACTTGGCCAGAGTCTCCAGCGGATTTTTGTCCAGAGATGCTAGAAATGGCTTGTCTCTGCCCCTTGCATGAGCGCGTTGAGTGTTGTTTCTTCCGAGTGTTTTCGAACCTGAAGAGATTCAAAGTTGAAACGTCTGATATAATCTTTTAGTAGTTCTCATGTTTTCTGAACTATGTTATTTAGATGTGCAGGTGGCTTTAGTTTTTTTTTTTTCCACTAATAAAATTGGCGAGGAAGGCGTCGCTGAGTTCAGCGAATGAACCGATAGATTTCGGTTTCAGTTGTTTAAACCAAAGCCGAGCCACGTCGGTCAGGGTGAGAGAGAAGACTCGACACATGGCTACATCCGAGGCATCATGCAACTCCATATAAGTTTTGAAGCATTCAATGTGCTCAGTTGGGTCGATTTTCACGGTGAAAGGGACGATTTGCTGCAAGCGAAACCTTTCCGGCTGCATCACTTCATCTATAAAAGGGGACGCTTTAGCCTCGAATCGAGCTGGATATGTATTCTGAACCTGTTTCATATCTGCCATCTCTTTCGTCATCTCCTCTCGAATATCTTTCTTGAAGTCCGGAATGTCCGCTTTTCAGGGCTCCTCACTTTCCACCGTTTCCTCAGCGGGAGGCCGACTGCGCCTCCTTTGATCTATTCTATGCCGTAAATCAGAGGGGGGTAATGAGTCTATGACTGAACGAGCTGGTGCTGGTTCAGTCGGACACTGGTGTTGACTCGGCTGATGGGACGTTCGCGGAGCCACGGGCTGAGCGGCAGGCAGAGGGCTGGACGCAGGTGGGGGAACACGCGATGTTTGTTCTTGATGATGTGGTAGCATTTGCTGGTTATACATCTGTTCCAACATCTACTTCATGACATTCATATCGGATCGGATCTCTTGAACCTCCCGACTCAATTGCGCGTTCCCCCGGTTCCGTTGATTATTGGATACGGCCGGGGCCACCGGCAGTGCTGCTGGCGGGACCATTGGTGGAGCTCCTAATGCTGCGCTGGCGGCGGCCTCGTTTGCATCATCCTGATCTGTTCTTCTAGTCGTCACCATTAGAACTTGTCTTACAGTTCTTTAGGTAGAATATAAAAAACGGCTTTTTGTCCGTTTCCCACAGACGACACCAAACTGTTGATGTGTTTTTCTGATGGACCCGTCGCCTTCGTCGTCTTTAACCTACACAATCTTTAACACAAAGGGGACCCTGGCTAAAGCAGGGGAACCTCCGATGCTTAAGTCAGTTCTCGAGAATAGAGAAAGAGGCTTTTAGGGTTTTCTGTTGCATACCTTTCACCACGATGGAGATGGGTTCTTATACGCGTGAGGAAGCCCTGCCGTATAGAGATTCTCTCCTTGTTTCTTCGGAGATTTGATATCTTTAACAGATTTCATCCGATCCCGAGATCTTCGGGATCGGACATCTGTTTTCTAGATTTTCGGGACGGTAATTGAATATACACCGTCTCTCTCACTCGGCTCAACCGATTTCGACTCATGTGATGGATGAGTCTCAGCTGGTTCTCGAGGAAAAGCTTTCTGCCTTTTATCGGGTGGAAATAGTCTCGATTTTATCTGTCATGCTTCCTTACCCCGTAGCCGACATAACCAACTTGTCGAGTTGGTTTTATCTGTCGGTCAGGTGACTTATAGCTTTTTGACCTTAGCGGACTTAAGAGGGCGTTGCTAACTTGTATACCGAGTTAACTTAAACCGTCCTATTCTGTTTGTCCGTCGGTTTTGTACATTACTGTTTCGGCCATAACTGTTGCCTCAGACGATTTGGGCAGTGTAAGCACAGTCGACTCATCCCCTATCCGAGATTCCAGACTTGGCATATTTCTCTCCTAACACATTTAATATAATTAACATTAATGCTTTGTGCATATAATGCAACCAAGCTTATTAATTGGTAGGTCCACTTGAGCGTTCAATCTGCCTTATTATTTTGTTCACGTTTTAAAATGATAGGAGGAAAGGGTCTTGGATTTAACGTAAATGAGAGATTGGATAAACATACATCACATCATGGTGGGCCCGCCCACAGGACTGCCCTTTCGGGGCTCCTGACGGGCGGGGCCAGGACGCGGTTTGCGTCCGGATTTCTTAGAAAGTAGCGGACGGTGGGACGAGACAACCGGGCCACGCGTAATTACGAAAATGCCCTTGCCGGCTTCGCTGCTTTGTAATCACCACCAGACTTTCGACTGGAGTCTGAATCGCCGGAGTCGAGACCGCAAGAAGGTGGGAATCTACTGTAAATGGAAATGAATCCAAACCATTCAATCACCAAAGCTGTTGATCTGATGGGCCCCGTGTCGTTATGCATGGCGATTTAATGTTAGTCACTGTCCGATGGAGATAAAATATGGTCCGTGAGCTAAGGATGCACGTTGTAGCTCGAGTCTCGATTGATTTTATACTCGTGGCAGCCACATGATCTGGACCATTGATTTGATGAGCATTGGAAGAATTTGAAAAAACAAAACCATTGTGACGGTAATCCTAAATCTTGGAAACGTGTCCTGCAATAGACGGTTAAAAGAAAATATAATAACGGTCAAAATTCAACTGGAATAGACAAAAAAAAAAAAAAAAAAAAAAAACCTATAGGTTCGATCTCCATTTGGAGAGACTCTCTGGCAACCCTTGCCATGTCGGGTCCACCAAATCGATTGGTCAAACAGGATCGTTCAGCAGATTCAACGTTTTGTGACTTAGAAGGGGTACCATTTATAAAATGTCACCCAATGTGCACTGTTAATTTTAACGTCCGAGTCACTCTAGGGAAACACTCATTATGAACCCCTCTCAAAACCGCCTGGCTGTAAAAGAAAAATCCGTACTTAGAGCAAGAGGGAACATTGAGATCTTAGCCATTGGATTGGGTCCTTTTCAACTACCCAAACCGTTTATAGCACTAGCACGTGACTCACATGGACAGAGGATATTCAAAATAACTCGATGGAAATAGTTAAATCCTTTGATTATCCAGAGTTTAATAAAACTGTCCAAATCAATGTAAAAGAGTCAAATAATCTAACGATTGAATTTTCAATATAAGAGATGTTATTTCTTGGAAATCCTCAATCCATGGTGTTGATGCAAAAAACTGGTACGTCTTCCTCGGTCGTTTCCCTTGCACAAGAAGGGAACAAAGGAGACCCTAGCTAGAGCTGGGGACCTTTCGATGCTAAAGTCAGGGATAGGATTGTATAAGAGGGTTTTTGGAGAGTTTTTGCGTACCTTTTACCTTGAAAATCTCCTGTATTTATAGGAAGGGGAAGATCCCATCATGCCAGGATTCTTTTCCTAATATCTCGGGGATTCGGTATCAATCCGTTTTTGGGACTCCAGCCGATTCCGAGATCTTTGGGATCGGGGATCCTTTTACTAGATTTTCGGAAAAGTATCTTAAGAAGGTATTTTACTTTACACCGTCTCTACCTTGCTCGGATCGGGCTCAGCCGACTCTACTGGTAAGTGAGTCTCGACCGGCTATAAAGGATAAAGCTATTTGCCTATTGTCGGATAAGATGAAATTAATTTGTAATCAGTATACTTTCTTAATCCGATAGCTGACTCAATAACTGACCTAAAGATGGTTTGGTTTTATGGTCGGTTAGGTGGCTTTTGAGCTTTTGGCCTTAATTGGCCTCTTTGGACGTTGCTGCCTCATTTTCCGAGTCAACTTTATGCGTCTCCGCCTTATGGCTCTGGACTTTGTAAGTCTTGGTCGGAATTCATTTCCTACAATCCGAACTAAGTCTCTCCTTTAGGCATTTAGTATACTTTCCTCGGTCGGCTTGTTACCTCGGGGTCCCGGACTTGTCAATAGAGTTGATCTAACTCGCGCGCTGAGTCCCGAGCGGCGGTCTTGGAAGAGACTTCTCCAACCGGAGCATCTTTTTTATTTGGGTTTGGACTCGTCCCTAACAGGTACTTTCTGGCTGTCTTGTTGCATTCCCTTTGAATTTCGTTTAACTCGCCTTGCTTTTAATGCAGAGATGGCTGAGGCAAGGCCCTTTCTTCGTCCGCCTTCCAAGATGAAGGCCCCTCCGAGGTTGGAACCTCGACCTCTGAAGAAGCCAAAGACGGTTTCGAAGGCTAAGGGACAAGCCACCCCGATCATCCTGACCGTGATAGTCCCCAACACGGAGGAAGGGGTGGAAGTGGCGGACACGGCGACTCCCGAGTCCCAGGTGGCTCTTGAGCCAGGACCTATTGCAAAGCAAGTTCCGGAATAGAGGGAGGAGTGGAGGAGAGGGGAGCCATCAGGAGGGGAGACGACTCAATAGGAGACGTCAGTCTTCCAACGGGTCGTGAAGGACATGGTCCCCTAGGCGGTTTCCCATGGGAGCAAAAAGGACTTCACTGCCCTCTTCAAAGCTCCCTCGAGGCGGACTCTTTCCCATATGGCGAAGATGCTGCTTGAGGTAAGAGTTGGACTTTGCACTTGCTCTGTTGGTTTCTTCAAACTTAATTTGACTATGCGTTTTCCTTTTGCAGTTTGCTCCTTGTGTGCTCAGGGCTGACTCAAATCTGGCCGATGCTCAGAAACGGGCAGGGGAGGCGGAAGCACAACTCGCTGTTGCTGTGACTCGGCTTAATATACTGACTGGCGATTTAGCACTTGCTAGGAAGGCCATTGAAGAAGCCAGGGCTGAGGGTGCTCGTTTGGCCTCACGATTGCAAGAGGCTTGGGAAGAGGGTCGGCGGGATCCCCAGGCCCTCGCTTCTTCCGAAGAGAAGTTGTCTCGGCTCAGGACTGAGACTAAGGCTGTCATTGAGCAAGCCAAGGTTCAGGCCGTAGCGGCCTTTCTTGAGTCTCGAGAGCACTTGGAGGAGCGGGATCGCTTGTATCAGGATTGGTACATCAAGTGCATGGGCCTGATGAAGCAATCCTTTCGTAACCTTGATCTCTCGGGGTTTGATGAGAGTACCTTCGGGCCGGACGATCTGGAGACCGAGGCAGCTGGGTCCCCTGATGCAGCAACGACTGATCTTGAGGTTGCTTCCGAGGCTGCTCCTCAGCCAGTGCCAGAGGTTACTTTGAGTGGCGGCGGCAGATGAACCCGAGCCTCCTCCTGAGCTAGCTCATGGTGAGCCTTGAGGCTAATTTTGGAGTGTGAAGCGTGTCAAGCACTTTAAGCACATCAAGCTTCAAGCCAGGCTCAAGAGTATCCGCAACCGAGGGAGGACATCACTTGTGTCGACCGACACTTTTTCTGCATTATCCTTGTCATTTTGTCAATGTAACCCCAAAGTAAAAACTAATGTGATCCGATGTAACATTCAATATTGATGAATGAATATACTCGGTTTTCTCATTCATTTGACTCAGTTTACATGTTTTTCATTCTTCGCTCAATTAAGTTTTTTCAATTGCTCAACGGCCGACTTAGGGATAATAGATTTTTAGATGCTCGGCATTCCAAGGATGGGGGAGTAGTTTCCCTGTTAGATCTTCTAACTGATACATTCCAGGTCGGATGGTGCTTGAGATGACATAGGGTCCTTCCCAATTGGGTCCCAGTGTGACCGCACCAACTTCCTTTATGTTTAGGAACATTTTTCGGAGGACCATATCCCTGGCCTGGAATTGTATGACCTTGACTCGGGCATTGTAAAACTGAGCTACTTGTTGTTGCCGAGCTACCATTCGTAGCCGAGCCCTTTCCCGTTGTTCTTCCAAGAGATCGAGTCTGAGAGTCAGCTGTTCTTCATTGTCTTGTTCGTTAAACGAACTGACTTGAGCAGAAGGTAGTCCGATCTCTATCGGAGTGATGGCTTCCGACCCATATGCAAGGGAGAAGGGAGTTTCTCCCATAGCCATTCGAGCGGTGGTTCGGTATGCCCCTAGTATCTTAGGAAGCTCTTCGGCCCATGCTCCTTTAGCTCAGTCGAGTTTGGTTCGGAGGTGTTGTTTAATGATCTTGTTGACTGCTTCAACCTGCCCATTCGTCTAAGGATGATGGGGGACGAGTAGACATTTCTGATTCCGAGATTATTGCACATCTCCCGATACTGTCTGTTGTCGAACTGCTTCCCGTTGTCGGTGATAATGGTCTGAGGTATCCTGAATTGGCAGACGATGTTTTTACAGACCAAGTCCGTGATATTTTATTCAGTTATTTTGGCCCATGGCTTGGCTTTGGCCCACTTTGTGAAGTAGTCTACCGCGACAACGACAAACTTGGTTTGGCCTTTCCCTAAAGGGAGCAGTTCGATGATGTCGATTCCCCACTGTGCCAAGGGCCAAGGACCGGCCATAGGGGTCAGCTCCTCGGGTGGCTGTCTTGGAATGGCCACAAATCGTTGGCATTTGTTGTAACTTTGGACGAGCTTGCGAGCATCGTGCTGAATGGTCGGCGAATAATACCCTTGTCGCAAGACCTTGTGTGTAAGCGATCGTCCTCCCGAGTGATTTTCGCAAATCCCTTCGTGGATCTCCCGCAATATATAATCGACCTCGCCATGATTTAGGTAGCGTAGCAAAGAAGTGAAAAATCCTTTCTTATACAACACCCTGTTAAGCATGATGTAACGAGAGGCTCAAATCTTCAACCGTCGAGCCTCGGCATGATCCTCAGGCAACTTTCCACTGTCGAGATATTGGACGATCGGGTTGAGCCAAGTGGGTTTCAAGTCGATTGAATGTACGGTCGAGTTAAGTGGGTTGTCGATACTTAGCTTAGCTACATATTCGATTGGAACGGACCTGGGTATATCGTCTTCGTCGGCAGAGACAAGTCTCGCCAATAGGTCGGCTTTAATGTTTTCTGTTCGAGGGATCCGAGTGACAATACATAGTCGAAAACCTTCGATCAGCTCTTTAGCTTTCTTCGTGTATGCTTTTAGTTACTCTTTACGTGTTTAATACACGCTAGTGACTTGATTGACGACCAACTGTGAGTCGCTGAATATGTTGAGATGAGTAACACCCAGGCTGGCTGCTAGTCGGAGGCCAAGCAATAAGGCTTCGTATTCTGCTGTATTGTTCGAGGCTTGAAATTCAAGTCTTAAGGCATATTGCATGTAGGTTTGATCGGGAGTTTCCGGGACGACTCCTGCCCCACTTGCCTTAGAGTTGGATGAGACATCGACATAAAGCTTCTAGGGGGTAGGGTTGGGCGAAGACACGGGAGAAGCAGTTGTCGACTAGTTGGTCAGCTGATCTGGAGGCCCAGTAGGTGAATCGGCCTGCGGTGTAACTTCAGCTATGAAGTCGGTCATAGCCTGACCTTTAACTGCTACCCTCGACTTGTATTGAATGTCGAACTCACTTAGCTCGATTGTCCACTTCGTTAGTCGGCCGGATGCTTCCGGTTTCTGAAGGATTTGACGCAGTGGGAGATAGGTCATGACGACGACAATGTGAGCTTGAAAGTAGAGAAAACTAGAACTAGGGCCACCTTCTCCAGGGGCGGATATCTGGTTTTTGCTAATAATAGTGCTTTGCTGACGTAATACACCGACAATTGCTTTCCTTTATGCTCGCGTATCAAAGCCGAGCTTACGGCTGCATCGGAGACTGCCAGGTACAACAGCAAAGCTCCCCAGGCTTGGGTTTTAATAAGAGAGGTGGAGATATGAGATACGACTTCAACTGCTGGAACGCTGCTTCACACTCTTCCGTTCAATCTATCATTTGCCGTCCCTTCAATTGTTTGAACAACGAGAGGCACTTATCGGTAGCTTGGGAGAGAAAGCGGTTGAGTGCGGCTGCTCATCCAGTAAGCCTTTGTATATCTTTGATCATTTTTGAGGACTCCATGTCGAGTAATGCTTTGATTTTTTCCGGATTCGCTTCAATTCCTCGTTGGTTGACTAGGAATCCGAGAAACTTACCCAAGCTTACCCCAAAGGCGCACTTGCTCAAGTTCAACTTCATCTGGTATTTGTGAAGGATGAGAAACATCTCATCTAGGTCGGCAATATGATTGGCCGCGTCTATACTTTTAACGAGAATGTCATTAATATATACTTCCATGGTTCGACTGATCTGCCGAGCGAACATTTTGTTTACTAATCGTTGGTAGGTCGCTCCTACATTCTTTAGACCAAATGGCATCACACGGTATGTAACACCTGGATTCTCAAAACCCGAGGATAGTCCCTCGAGTGCGAGAACTCGAGTATTACATCATGAAGTGGACTAACATACATCTAAATAGCAGCAAATTCTATAACCTGGAGTAAGGCATCATTGTATAACTAAGGATATCAAGATTAACAACAAGGAAGCTTAATACATGTGAATGGGACCAAAATGAAATCCCACAACAGGGGAAATATTTTATTATAATTCAAACAAGTTACAAAATCTGAAATATGAAAACAAGTAAATCCTATATTATCAGTCGAGCTCCAACGGCTCAACTGCAATGGCATAGAGGCCCTCATTGCCAATCTCCACCTCAGCCGTCCCTGAAATCTCATTCTAGGGATCTTCACCTGTTATCAATCCTGCATCTATTTGGTGCAACCGCACGATTGGGTGAGTGAAAACTCAGTGGGAATTTCCCTCATAGATTCGACCATAACACATTATTCCAAAATAGATTAACAATTCATATATAATGCACAGGGCAATACAAATACATATATAACATATTCAAATTACAAGGAGACTGATGATGAAATTATAAATGAATGTATATGTGTATGAATGTATGCTTAAGTCACAGATTTGGGTATGTAATCCAGCTGTCAAAATAAAAGACTGCCCGTGGTAGGTAGACTACTTGGAAAAGGCCATGAAGGTGAGTGCGCCCAAGGACGACCTCCTCGAAAAATACTCGGGGTATGCCCGAGGAGGTATAAAATCCCGAAAAAGCCTCATGTAAAGAAAGAGCGGCCCAAAGTGTACATGTGCACAAACCTGATGGTTGGACTTAGGTAATAGGACCTTGCACAACCGAACAAGATGTGAGCTCATATGTCACGTGGATGTTATGCACCATGACACATATATACATTACTTTGATAGAATAGTAATAACCTTCAACTTCCAAATAAGAAATATACAACCATGCATTCCACATGAATACACAAAGGAGGGCTCACCATGGATTTTCAGCGAGGTCATATCTGATTATTTTTCAGTCCCCATACTACTCATAAGGTATAACGTAAGAGTTGAGTCACTCATGATATAATGATACTCATTTTGTCTCACGGCAACAGTAATAATGATGGAAGATGAAATCCCAATCATCCCTTTGTATACTATATGTAAACACCTTCATATTTGCCATATCTTAAGAACTATCCACAAGATAGGGTCACTAAATTAGAGATTAGAGAATATAGAAAGTTATGAAGATAATGTTTCACTACACAATTCTGTGGTGTGTGGAATCTTTCTTTATTAACATGATGATAACATAGGAGAAAATGGGTGAGGGTACTTGATTAAAGCAAGACATGAAAATCGGGGTAGCTAGGAATTAATAATCCTCTAAAATTCTTTACATTAGAGATGTAATTACATGGAAATCGATAAATGGAAGAGTTAGGATTCACCTTGATTGAGAGTCCCTCTTGTTTTGAGATGTCGAATCGGTGAACTACGACCGAGTTGACTTCGGGGGAAGAATGAGTCGTTGTTGAATAGTCACGAGTAATGTCAAATGTTATCCAAATCATCCATAGAGATGGGTTGAATCTTAGTCGAGTCCCCGAGCTAGTCAAGTTAGTTTGGTCAATCGGGGCTGACCCCTTGGGCAATCCTCACTTTCTCTATCACTCTCTCCTTCCTTCTCATTCTCTTTTTCTTAGTAATGGGGTGGAAGAGGCGTGGTGATCTCGAGAGCGGTAGATCATGACCATGGATTCATATCTAGATTTTCCACCCGAGTTACTCGTGACTGAGTTGAGGTGGTGTGCATGAGCGACAGTGGTTGGAATCCGATGATAACATAGGGAGAAAATGGGTGAGGGTACCTAATCAGGGACGATTTTCGGTTGCTAGAAGAGTTAGGATTTGCAGCGAGTCTGATCAAGCTTCAGGAAGAATGAGTCCCACACACCCTCACAAACTCTCTCTTTCTATTTCCTTTCTCTATTCTTCCTTCCTTCTCATTCTCTTTCGCCTTGGGAGTTGCCTCTGGCTAGCAACTCAAAAATCGGCTTATTTATTTCATACTATTTCTAGATCGTTTTTCTTATACTAATCACTATTTTTGGGATTAGCATGGAGTTAGCAGGAGAAGGATTGAGAATCCTTGTGTAAAGGTCTTTAGATGAGGTCTGGTGCTTGCATGAGTCCATCCGATCATTCCTGATGGACATTTGATGAGGTGGGCCGCCTGATGGATGCCGTGGATTAGTGAAAGGATCTGATCTCAAGAGGATGGGTTTCACTGTCCGTTTAAGGAAGATGACCCATCGGTCATGGTGATTTTGCAACGTCTGGCTAATCCAATGATTAGAGTCGTTTAGATGGTCCTGATAGGCTCTAAAAGGAGTGTCGGGTCCATCTTACGGTGGGCGGAAAGGTGTAGATTAAATGCATTTAGCCGCCCGGAGATGGTTTGTGCCGATTCATATTCTTGTCAACTTATCGGCGAACTTCTCAGCAAGTTAGGAGATCTCAAGGAGCCCTAAAGTGGACGTTCCGGATTTGCCTGGGAGAAGCTTCCAGGCACCAACGAACGCACGAGATGCGTCTTTTCTATAAGTGGAAGGAATTTTTCCGCCTTCCACCGGGTAGGGATCTATATTTGGAAATCATAGGGCTGACGCGGACGTTATTCTGTGTGCATGGA
Source organism: Magnolia changhungtana (assembly GCA_030180095.1). Classification (NCBI taxonomy): domain Eukaryota; kingdom Viridiplantae; phylum Streptophyta; class Magnoliopsida; order Magnoliales; family Magnoliaceae; genus Magnolia; species Magnolia changhungtana. The sequence continues at coordinate 1,903,238 of JASAUF010000039.1, forward strand.
TGGAGTCCGATGATTCCGAACGATCGAATTTGCCAGTATGATGGCGTATGTAGCTCGATTTGCCTCGTTAGCAATCCTCCTATTGCAATACATGCCTAGTCGCTATTCGAGTTCACGGTTGCAGTTTCTGATAGAGGATCCAACCGTGCATATGGTCAGTGGGCCCCACCGATCACGATGGACGGTCAGGATCGTGAAGGTGATTCGTGATGGTGGGCCGATATCAGTAACAGATCAACCGTCCGTTTGAAATTCTGTCGGGCGGGAGAAAGAGCTGAAATTTGCTATTTCAATCGAGTCAGACCTGGTTTGACTAGCTGTCCCGGTCTGGTGTGGTGCGGGCGCACTTGGCCTATGTGTACATGCACCCTCATGTGGGGTCCATAACAAGGTGATCTATGGATCCACACCATTCGTTCGGTTTGGGGGTCTCCATCAAGGTCTTTGACCAAAATCTAGGCAGATCCAAGGCTCGAATGGGTCATATCAATTGAAACTCATCGTAATTATTGGTTACCAACAATTTATTAGTCGGATCGTTTCCGGATCTGATCATCCGCCCTCCAACAGTTTCTATGGGTCTTTAGGTGGAAATATGCAGGTGCTTGAGTGTTATTTATCTTAGTTAGACCATTAGCTCTTGTTTAGTTATGTTGGTGAATATCATGGGGTGGTTTAAAGTCAGTTGGTGGTTATTAGTTGGAATGTCTTCTTCAAGTGGGGGATAGTTCGTCTTATTTGCAAGTTATGTCTAAGATTTAAATACAAGCCGTTGTATGCCTAAATACTTCCTACGTTTCAACGGTAACGCCCAAGTACTCAAAAGTACAGGGTGTTACACGGTAACAGTAAAGTCCTTTGTCAGCGATAAAGGTAGTCTTTGATTTATCTAATTGATGCATTACAATTTGATTGTATCCTGAATAAGCATCCATAAAACTAAGAAGTTTATGTCCTGCCGTGCTATTCACCAACTGATCAATCCTTGGAAGAGGGAAGTTGTCCTTTGGGCAGGTTTTATTTAAGACAGTATAGTTAATACAGACTCACCACTTCTCGTTGGCTTTCTTAACGAGTACAACATTAGCTACCCATTCCGGATAGTATATCTCCTTGATGAATTTAGCCTTGAGGAGCTTGCTAACCTCTTCTTCAATGAAGGCGTATCTTTCGGGGCCGAGCGGTCGTCGCTTCTGTCGGATCAGTCGGTAGATCGGATCGATGTTGAGGCGATGAGTCATCACTGAGGGATCGATCCCAGGCATATCGTTGTGGCTCCATGCAAATACATCAGCGTATCATCGGAGTAGGGATTCCAGCTTATCTTTCAGGGGTGACTACAGAGACAAGCCAATCCGAACTGTTTTAGACTCATCTGTCTCGACCAAAGGTACTGAGGTCTTCTACCGGTTGCCCTTACTCGTGGGACTCGGCTCGAGGTTCCAACGATTCAATCGTGGTTACCTAGGCTGAAACTTTTACAGCCGTTGCATAACAGCGCCATGCATCCTGTTGGTCACCTTTGACGACTCCTACTCCCGACTTGGTCAGAAATTTCATGGAGAGATGGTACATTGATACTACGGCTTGGAGAAGGCATAGAGAGGGTCGACCAAGTATAGCGTTGTAGACCGATGGTCGGTCGACTATTAGAAAGTCAACCATTATTGTTGCTTGAGTGGAGAGTGAAAAGGCCTAGCTGTATGTCCTAGAGGGGAGGGGGGGGGGGGATAAATAGGACATAATCAATTCACAATACTGAAATGTAAAGCAACCTTAAATGTATGAGTATTGAGAGATTGATACAAATGTTGTTCTAAGGACAACCTTACACCAAAAACCAAGGTTTATGGTAGGACAACCTGATTCCTAGAAAGATCCTTGTATCAACAACTCAAACTTGATATAGAGGAGTAAGTAGATAAATAACAAAGAAATGAAATCTAAGTTATTACAACATATACAATACTTAAAATATAAAAGATTACAACATTCACATCCACACATACATCCCACAAATTTGAATGATAAAAGATACAGAAATTAAATAAACATTCAAACTACAAGACACAAAAAATTATAGTGGTTTGCCTGTGTGTACACCAACTGTTATACAACAGCCACACAGCTTGCTACTCCACTCCTAATATCCTCACATAGGGGATATCAGCGTTCACTATGAAAATAGGTTTCTTAGGTTCACCTAAAACCTTCACAATTGTGTCTTTCAAATGGGCTTACACAATTCAAAAACCTTACTTTCTGAGTTTTCTGGTTCTCCTCAGATAATCAACACAATGAGATTTTTTTGGCTCAATCTCAAAAGAAACCAAAAGCAATGGAATTTACAAAAATGTAAAATACCTAGATTTATCCTCTTTGTAGCAGCCTGGAAGAACTAATTGGAGTAGAAGTTTGAATTTAGAAGTTCAATTGTCCAATACTCATTTTGAAATGGTTCTAGATTCTAGATTGATTTTAAATTAAACCAGTTGGGCTAGCTCTATTTAATTTTGATTCCAAGAAGAAGGAAAACAACAATTCCTCTTTTCAATTCAGATTGAAATATAGAAACAAAATCAAATCGATAAAGCTAATAAAAGAGAATATTAAATATGCACAACGTAGCTTAAAAATAACACAAACTTATCTCAGAGTGATGCCTTAATTTTACTTGAATTAGATATGAAACTCTGAAATTCGTGTTTTATTTATAGATGCAAAAACCATGCCTACAACTGGTCGTGTGGTCACCATGACTGATCGTAGGTTGAACTGCATTTTGAAATTTTAAGCGCGATCGGATAAAACCATTCCACGACTGATCGTAGGGTGTCCACGACTAGTCGTGACCAACCCACAACTAGTTGTGAGAAATCAGAATTCATTGCTGGAGTTTGAGTCGTAGCTATAGGACTGGTCGTGAATGAGTCGGCACTATTCCTACGACCAGTCGAGTAGACTCCAGGACTAGTCGAAGCTCAACAAAAAAATTTCAAAAATTTGCAACAACTTAGGACTGGTCTTGAAATTTCTTGGACTGGTCGAGCTAGTTCTAGGACTAGTCGAACAGAGTCCAGGACTAGTCTTAGAACAGACCAAACACTTATAAAAAGATTCAATTTGAATTATGTATACAAAATGACCTACCCTAAGGTCAATCTAAGGTCATTCATACCTTGAATGTGAAGTATGAACATTGAGACTTCATTTCTTCAGATGATGGTTGACCTTTGAAGATTATGAAGCTTGAGATCTCTACAAGATGTAGCTTGAACTTGAGATCTTCAAAAGATTGGATTTGTCGTTCTTGAGTTGTACTTCATCTTGAGTTGAACATTATTTTAAGCTGTACTTGAGTCTTGAATAAGCACTCATCTTCTAATGCAACTCTTGAAATATTCTGAATATTGAAGCTTACAGAAGTGGACAAAGAACTTGACCTTGCATTTATTGAAGTAGATCACCATTCTTAACTTATAGCTTTGATGTAGTGTCTCGAACATACAAATCAACATGCTACATAAGACATAGATTGTATTTTTTGCACCACAAAATTTGACAACCAAAGGAGCAGGAAACCATAACACTTACAATCTCCCCCTTTGTCAAATTTGTGCCAAAACACACATAACGAAAATATGGTTAATATGAACACAAAGAATCATGCACCAGTTGTCATTAACTAGCACAAATTCCTCATTACTTACTCCCCCAAATAGCATACATAGATCCATAAAGATTATGCTACTCCCCCACAATCCATATACATTCCATATTTATCAATCAATAATATTCGCCCCCCCTTTTATCACAATATGACAAAGGAAGAAAGGAATAAATGGAAGTGGAAGACCAATAAGAGAGTAATAAAGGAGTTAAATAGACAAAAAATATATAAGCAAATTCAAAGTACATATATCATAAACCAGTATAATCCAAAGTAAATATAGCACATTGAAAGAAGCCAAAATAGTCTAATAGTTATTACAGACCAAAGAATAAAAACATTTAATCAGATCTTGAAGAAGGAGCAGGTATGGTAGGATCAAGTTGATGAAGGCCCTTGTTTAAGCGCCTAAGATACTTGCGCGTATATTTAAATTGTAAATCATGGGTAACATTCATGTTCTCAACCTTCTCCTCAAGTGCACGTAGACGCGCATCAAAATTAGATGGCTCATAGTCAGGATCATTAGTAGAGTCTGATTCAATTTCATAAAAAATGTTATCCATATTTATATCATCAGGAGGAAGATCGCCACCTTCTTCTTCATACCTTGCTTTAGCACCACCACCATCCACATCTCTTTGGCCAGGTGTCAATTCCAATTTCATCTTGTTTATATTAAAATTGTTAAAAATAAGATGATGAATAGGAGCCTCTCCAACAGGCATAACAACTAGCATGTGAGAAGCTAACACAGTCATAAGATAAGAAAATGGAATATCACTGTGTCCTGGATGGAAACGAAACTGAATGATGAAATGACATATTAAAGAAGGCAGACAGACTTTAGTTCTAGTGACGATAGAATGTAAAACCCGAACCATAAAAGAAGTCAGTTCAGTTTTGTTACCAGAACGTGGATACAGATTTGAAGTAAAGATTCTGTGGAGAACCTTGTATCTGGGTAACAAGTACTTTGAGGGGAGCACATTCCCCTTATGAGTCCATTGAATATCCATATTGTATAAATCTCTAGTTAACATGCATTTTTCTGTTTCTGACGGTTTCTCAACTAGAGTATGAATAGGAATACCGTCATCATTAACAGGTATGTCCATTAGATCCGAAATTAGATGACGATCTACATCAAATGGACCTTCTCTAGATGCAATTTGAAATATTAAATTCTCAGTCAAAAATTCAGAAATGCATGCAAACATAGCCTGAGCAATAGATTGGGATGCAGGCCCACCCCAATGTAAGATATTATCTCAGCCTATAGATTGGAGAAGTGGAAGGATATCAAAAGGAGCAATGTGATCAATAAACACAGGTTTTTCAACAATAACATTTCGCAATTGCAAATCTCGTACATGTGAGGGATCATCTTTGGGTGACCGAAGATGTCACCTAGTTATAGTTGAAGGCTGAGAGGAAGAAGGACCACGAGAAGTTTTTATTTTTCCCTCTAGAATCCATTTGCAATAAGAAAATCAAAGAACCAATTAGATACAAAGATTATAAAGTGGGGTTTTCTAAGATCAGATTTTTCGAAAGAAAAATCCCAAAATTGCAATGAATCACAAACTAAATTACTTCAAGAGTGAAAATGAAGTAACATTGACTAGAATCTATAAGAAAAACACAAATGATACACTAACCGTGATGAATAAAACAGTTGGGTACGACTAGTCGTGTTTTGGCCCATTGGAGAAGAAATAGGAAATGAGGAAGATGAGTTTTTCCCCAAATTTTAAGAGATTCAGCATGCTACATGACTGGTCGTGGACCGTTCTCGACCAGTCGTACCACGGCTGGTCGAGCACGTCCTCGACTGGTCGTGTACCAACAAAAACATGCATTTTTCATCAAAATTTGAAATTTAAACCAATAAATTATCAAATATATATACACCATGATATAAATATGCATGAATATTCAATTTAGATTACACATACCAAGATCAAATTTCAATTTGTTAAACCTACTTTTGTCGAGCGGTTTAGTGAAAATGTCAGCAAGTTGAGTCTCGGTTGGAATGTATTCTAATGAAATTATTTGTTCTTCCACTAATTCACGAATGTAATGAAATCTAATGTCAATGTGCTTGGTATGTGAATGCTTAATTAGATTTTTAGAAATATTTATTGCACTGGAATTATCACAATATAAAACCATTGAATCCTGTGCAATTCCATAATCGCTTAACATACGTTTCATCCAAACAAGCTGAGTAAATGCATTTCCAGTTGCGATGTATTCAGCCTCAGCAGTAGAAAGCGATATAGAACTTCGCTTCTCACTAAACTAAGAAACTAAACAATTTCCAATATAGAAACAACCACTACTGGTTGACTTTTCATCATCGATATTACCAGCCCAATCAACATCTGAGTACCCCGCCAACTGAATACTAGTATCATATGGATACCAAAGACCCAAATTAGCAGAACTTGCGACATATCGCATAATCCACTTAACAGCAGTTAGATGAGACTCTTTAGGATTAGCTTGATATCTAGTGCAAATACCAACACTAAAAGCAATATCAGGTCTACTAGCAGTTAAATAAAGTAAACTACCAATCATACTGCGATATACATTAGGATCCACATTTTTACCTGTAGAGTCTTTTGAGAGTCTTAATGTTGTACTCATAGGAGTATCAAAATTCTTACCATTCTCAAATTCGAACTTTTTAATTAAGTTCAAAGCATATTTGGTTTGAGAAATAAAAATACCATCAGGTTGTTGTTTTACTTGCAACCCAAGGAAATAATTCAATTCCCCAACCATGCTCATTTCGAACTTAAATTTCAATAAATCTGTAAACTCAATAGTCATGTTAGTATAGGTAGATCCATAAATAATATCATCAACATAGATTTGCACCATTAAGATATGATCGTTATGTTTCTTAACAAAAAGAGTCTTATCAACACTTCCCATTAGAAAATTATGACTTAGTAAAAACTTAGTCAATTTTTCATACTATCCCCTGAGAGCTTGTTTCAACCCATAGAGAGCCTTTTTAAGGTGATAGACATGATCAGTGTTCTTAGGGCCTTCAAAACCCGTTGGTTGTTCAACATAAACTTCTTCATGCAGATCGTCATTTAAGAAGGCACTCTTTATATCTATTTGATAAATTTTAAATTTTCTAAAGTACGCAATGGATATGAATAGCCTGATTGATTCAAGACGAGCTACTGGGGTAAAGGTTTCATCATAGTCGATGCCTTCAATTTGAGTGTACCCTTATATCACCAGTCTAACCTTTCTTCGAATTATATTACCAAGTTCATCAGACTTATTTTCAAAAATCCACTTAGTTTCTATAATGTGTTTATTTTTAGGTCTAGGAACAAGATACCAAACATCATTTCTCACAAATTGGTTAAGCTCTTCTTGCATAGCTACTATATAGTTTTCGTCAGTAAGAGCTTCTTTTACGTTAGTCGGTTCTATCTGAGATGTAAAGCACATGAAATTATATGTCTTCTAGTTGTCTATGAGTGCGCACACCAGTGAGAGGGTTTTCAAAAATTTGAGTTGTTGGATGATCTTTAACAGTCCTTAGTTCAGAATTAGTTTGATTTGATGAAGTATCTGGTTTGTCAATTAAAAGAACTTCATCATTATCTGAACTTGGGGCAGGTGTATTCAAATGATCGTCAATGACCACATTGATGGACTCTTAAATCACACCGGTCCTCTTGTTCAGTACTCGATATGCATGACTGTTCAAAGAATACCCTAAAAAGATACCTTTATCACTTTTAGTGTCAAACTTCCCCAGATTTTCACGGTCACGTAAAATATAGCACTTGTTACCAAAAACTCAAAAGTATTTGACAGTATGCTTCTTATTAAACCATAGTTCATAAGTAGTTTTATTATTTGACTTGTATAAATCCGGTTGATTGTATAGCAGGCAGTTACGACTTCAGCCCAAAGATTTTTAGGGAGCTTTATACTATTTAACATTACATTTGCCATTTCTTAAAGCACTCTATTTTTTCTTTCAACAATTCCATTTTGTTGTGGTGTTTTAAGTGCAGAGAATTCATATGATATTCCCTGATCGTAATAGAATTTCTCAAAACTGCTATTCTCGAACTCAGATCCATGATCACTACGGATCTTACTGACTTGAGAACCTTTTTCAGTTTGGATCCGTTTGATAATCCTTTTTTACTTCATCAAGGGTTTCTGATTTATCTCTTAGGAAGGCTACCCATGTGAATCTGGTATAGTCATCCACGATTACCAATATATATTTTTTGCCACCTCGACTCTTCATCCTGGTTGGTCTTATAAGATCCATGTGGAGAAGTTCGAGCAATTTTGATGTGGCATTAGAGTTCACCTTTTTGTGAGTACTCCTAGTTTTTTACCAATATGGCATTCACCACATATTTTATCTACTTTTTATAATTTAGGTAGACCTCTTATCAATTCTCTTTTGGTCAATCTATATAGATTTCGGTAGTGTACATGTCCAAGACGTTTATGCCATAACTCGGTCTCATCGGTATGGACCATATAACATGGTTGATTAGATGAGCTAGAATCACTTACGATGTAACAGTTTTCAGAAGTTCTATGACCAGTTAATATTACTGAACCATATTTGTTTAATATTTCACACCCTAGGTTAGAAAATTTAACACTACGATTTTTATCGCATATTTGAGAAATGCTTAACAAGTTATGTTTTAAACCTTCAACGTACAGAACATTCTCAAATAAGAGGAGGTTAGAAAGTTAAACCGTACCTTGGCCAATAACCTGCAGTTGCTACCATCACCAAATGTGATTGAACCATCAGTCATGTCTTTATGGTGAACAGACCTTTATCACCAGTCATGTGTCTGGAGCATCCACTGTCTAGGTACCACTTTGAATGGCTTGAAGCTTTGACAGCCGTGTGAGCAACTAAGCAAGTAACCTTAGGAACCCATTTCATAACTGTTTTGGATTTAGGAGTATAATTGGTCTTCTTATGTTTGTAGTTATTGTAAGAATGACCCACTGAGTTAGATTTTAAGAGCTCCTTAAGTAGATCAACTATTTTCTCAACTAAAGTGTTTCGGTTCTGATTTTTATAGTTGATATGGTTACTTTTAGTTTTGAAAGATTGAAAAGTTTTGGCATTTTTAGAAAACTTTTGATTAGAACTTTTCTCTTTTGAGTTTTAGGACTCTCCTTTTACAAACTTAGGAGGAGTATTCTTCTTTTTAGAGGAACATTTCTATCATAGCCCAAACCGGATCAGTCGCCACATTTTCTTGATCCAGATAAAAGTTTTTCTAATTTTGGATCACCTTGGGCATACCTCCATGTATCCTTTAAACTCAAAAGTGAAGAGATTTCAAATTTAAGTTTTTCATTTTCAGATTTTAGATTTTCAATCAGGGAGGTTTTGAATTCTAAATCACATTTGCATTTTTCAAAACAATTTGAAATATGTGATTTTTCTAAAATAAGAGTTTCAAAATTTTCTTTAAGCTTTGAAAACTTTTCTTTCTGAAGTTTAAGTTTAACAACAATTTTACAACTTTCCTTGTAAAGGGTATTATAAGCATCTTGAAGATCATCTTCATTTTCATGATCACTATTCAGATTTTCTTCACTAGTAGAATCATCATGATTTGAAAAAGTGAACTTGGCTAGAGTCATAAGAACTTTGACTTCATTGCCCGACTCGGTTTTAAGATCCTCTGATTCAGAAGAGGCTTTAGTGCAAGAAGATTCATCCCAAGTAGCCAACATTCCTTTCCTTTTAGGTTTGTCCTTTTTAGGATATTTGTTTGCTAAATGCCTATATTCTTGGCAGTTGTAACATTGACTATCTTTTAAAAATTTTCAAGTTTTAGATTTGGATTTAGATCTTTTCTTATCATTTGATTTTTGAAAATCAACTCTCTTTTTTACTTTTGAAAATCTTGTAAAACTATTTCGCTAAGAGAACCATATCATCTTTAGAATTTTCTTGAGAAATACATTTAAAAGACTTAATGGTAATAGATTTACCTTTAGGAGCTTTAAGATTTAACTCGTAGGTTTGTAAAGACCCAACTAATTCTTCTACCCTCATATTGTCCATATCACGAAGTTCCTAGATCGCAGTTACCTTTGAGTTGAACCGTTCAGGTAGTGAGCGTAGTATCTTTCCACACACTTTACTTTCTAGAATTTTATCGCCAAGACCCCACATAGAGTTCACAATGTCATTCAATCTAGTATAGAAGTCCATGAACATTTCATTTTCTTCCATATGTATTTTCTCAAATTTAGTTGTGAGGATTTGGACTTTAGACTTCTTGACAATTGATGTATCCTTGTAACGCCTTGAAATTCAAGGGTCAAGTAGCAACTCAACTCTTGAGTTCCAAAACATTACTTATGCAACATAGATAATGATGATTAAATGTTGTCTGTGTTAGTGCAATAAACATGAGTGAGATTATACCAAAATAGTAATTCATACTCCAGATCAATTGCATAAAGGCAAGCGGAAGACTGAAACTGTATATATATGTATGTAAAAGAAACAAAACCATCTCAATCTCCAGAGTATAAACCCATCTGAGTAACCATATACATATATCTATTTTATGAACAAAAGGTCAAAAGTACAACTAAGGAAATAAGCCCTGTAAATTCCGTCGATCCAGCAGTCTAGTCAAAGCCACCAGAATACTGCATATACGAGAACTCGTCCTGGTCCTCGTTGTAGTCCGGCTCAGCCTCCTGAGTTGTCACCTCATCTGTACCTAAGACAGAGTCTGGTTAGTGTGTACAACACCATCCCGTAACGTGGGAGTGAGTAGGTAACTCAGTGGAACAATCAAGCATAGGTTAATATGTTATCAATTCAGTCAAGCAGTAATGATAAAACAGTATAATCAAACACTCCTAACTACTCTTATTAATGCAAGTATGAATGCAGTCATGATGCATGCCCTCACCACATACTCCCTCATACGACACCATCTTACGTTCACGGCATGCTTGCTTTCCTCAGTGCTCCACATCTTCCAGGCACATGCAATGTGATGATGAGTGAGTTGTTATTAGTCCATTTTACACACGAGGATTGGGAAACTAAGGTACCTCCCTTGTATCATTCCCAAACATGATCCATTCTAGTGGTCGTCAAACCCGGATAATCTCATATGATAGTGTAGTTCTAGAGCGCCTCGTAAAAGGTGCAGAAAGGTCATTTGGCACGTATACACACAATGGTTACACCACTCCCCATCACCTTTTAACGGTTCATCACTAAATTGATAAGCCTAGTTCATACTCTATATACCGTGGCAAAACTCGTCGCCTCACCGCAAATTCAGAGTATGCTCGAGGTTACTACAAAGGGGTCATCACCAATTAGTGTAGGCCGACAGCTCGAATATAGTGTCCCATACCACCATAATCGGCTCATGAGTCTAGTTGCTCAATGGACACTACGGGGAGGCACGTAGGTGGCCGTGACAGCTAACCACGGTGTCCCATACCACCATGCCCGGCTCACGAGTCTTAGCGGATCGAGGTACCATGGTTAACGGGGCACTAGGTTCAAGCAGTAGCGTCCAAACATGGTGAACATACATTAGACATATCGTGTTACTTGACGAGCCTGACTAGCATGAGCGCACAATCAACTGAACGACATGAAGTGCATAAGCACTTCACGTGGCCTAACCATTGTCGCCAACCGGAGTACGACTCGGGTTCGTCATACACGTCCTTGGTGGCGAAATGAACCTCAACCACAAAATTAAGTCTGGTACCGATTGTCTGGACTATAATCATAGACCTAAACGCAATTTATCCTGATTCAAAGCATGTGGAGTAAAGCATAATAAACGAAGTAATTTAAGCATGTTAACAAACATGTCATAAAGCATGTTACAAAGCACGTTATAAAGCACCATATAAATAGGAAATACAAACACATATATTTCATAAGTAAGCGGTTAAAGTAAACAACCAACATGGAGGAAATCATATACATCTCTAAGGTAGTTGAGAATCCTATCTCAACACCTACCTAAGGCACCATCATCCAATCACTTACTCTCACAAGCATTTTCACAAACACTTAGAATACACTATTTCAACATACATAGTGTATATTAGCAAAACATGTATTAGGGCGAGCCCTTTCACCAAATAAGTATTTTATCCATATATAATATATATATACAATAAATAATCATGGCAAACACATTTCCAAAATTTATACGTATACAGTACTTTCTATAAATACCTAGAATATGTAAAATTCCATTTTCTTTGTCTTTAATCGAAATGGAAAACAGACAACACTTTGTACATGTGTCATTGCTTGTAGATCATGAATCTATCATTATCTGACATTGAAAGCGTTGAAAACCATAACCTATACACCTAAAGTTTTCACCTTTTATCGTAGAATTGTAACGAATACAATAGGTTTGTTAAGCTTCCGTATTCGGTAGTTTGGTAACCTATAGAATGAAATAGGTTAGATATTTCATAGCCTACAACCTTCACAACCCTAAAACAGATTAGGGTTAGGGTTTCTTACCTAGAAATGAAGTCGGAATCGCAGGGAAAGCAATAAGACTAGCTTGTAGAACGGCAGGGAAAGAGGGTAGGAAGGATCCTCTCATAACTCTCTAACTTTCTCTCTCTTTTCTCTCCTCTCCTAGGGTTTTTCTTAAATTCATATGGCTGGATGAGAGAGTGTTCTAAGGTCCTTATATAGCCTAAAAACACACCAAAATTGACTTATGGTCAAGGTATACTTAGGTTATAACCAAAGTGAGCTAGTTTCAGCTCAACGGAGTACTTCTGGCGGCCCCCCTTGAGCCAAAGGTCGGACTTAATCTCACAGACTCTGAATCTAGGTAGAGTTAAGTTTTCATTTCAGTCGGATTCCCAGATCATGCGTGGTAGACCAGTTTCAGTTCAACGGTTAGCGGATCTCGATCTGAAATTTCAAGTACATGGATATGTTTATGAAATTTTTCCTAATCCGAGGGTATATTTGGGTCAGATTCTGACGGTCTGGTTGCTTACAAAATGTCCGCAAGTATCAAGTCTCATATTACTATTTGAGATATTTATTTATAAAGAAAACCAAGTGTTCTTACACTCCTCGCTCCGGACTCAAGCGAACAGCCATGGGACATTGTCTGGATTTGATTTTCGAGATGATTATCAAGCCCAGCGAGGCGGTCCTAAGTCTATAACTTCGTATCATTTGGACTTTCGACAAGTCCGGTCCGTAAAGATATAGAGTTTCAATGTGCTTTGAGAGCAAATCAGTAATGTGTTTGATCCTAGATTTTAGGGTAACCTAGAGTCAATGATTCTACAAGTGTTGGGTCTTGCAGATCATATTTAAAGTGATTCAAACGAATTTCATGGCTAATCTAGTTTAGCACTTAGTTAACTTTGTTAATTTTCTAAAGGATTTAATCCTAAGTGATTTCTGGTCGAGGTGGTACTCGGGCCATTGTACAGAAATTTTTGAGTCGTTACAACCCTCGTCAGTCATTTCTAAAATATCCCAAGCTTGCTTTGCAGTATCACAGGATATAATTCTTTTGAACTCATTCGGTGATAGTGCGCAAGTGATTGCATTTAGTGCTTTTGCATTGGCACTACTCTCACTTTTTTGAAGTGTGGTCCAGGTAAAATAAGGTGAGACTTTCATTGATTTTAATCCATCGATACCAGTCACTTTAGTGGTAGGAGGGATCCATTCAGTCACTGTGGCTTGCCACACGCTCTCATCCATGGATTTAAGGAAAATCCTCATCCTGGCTTTCCAATAGGCATAATTGGAGCCATCAAATGGTGGAGGCCTAGTGACTGAAAAGTTATCAAAATTTGACATCTTATAAATAGCTTAGATCGATTAGCTTAGGAAATAAATCCAAAAATATAGCAATTAGAATGAGCTATTAGGCTTTGATACCACTTGAAAAGGCATAACTATATGTCCTAGAGGGGAGGGGGTGAATATGATTATAATCAATTCACAATACTGAAATGTAAAGTAACCTCAAATGTATGAGTATTGAGAGATTGATACAAATGTTGTTCTAAGGACAACCTTACACCAAAAACCAAGGTTTATGGTAGGACAAACTGATTCCTAGAAAGATCTTTGTAGCAACAACTCAAACTTGCTACAGAGGAATAAGTAGATAAATAACAAAGAAATGAAATCTAAGTTATTACAACATTCCCCATAATACTTGAAAGGTAAAAGATTACAACATTCATATCCACACATACATCCCACAAATTTGAATGATAAAAGATATAGAAATTAAATAAACATTCAAATCACAAGACAAAGAATTATAGTGGTTCACTAACTGTTAAACAACAACCACACAGCTTGCTACTCCACTCCTAATATCCTCACACAGGGGATATCAGCGTTCACTATGAAAATAGGTTTCTCAGGTTCACCTAAAATCTTAACAATTGTGTCTTTCAAATGGACTTACATAATTCAAAAACCCCACTTTCTGAGTTTTCTGGCTCTCCTCAGATAACTAACACAATGAGATTTTTCTGGCTCAATCTCAAAAGAAATCAAAAGCAATGGAAATTTACACAAATGTAAAATACCTGAATTTTTCCTCTTTGTAGCAGCCTAGAAGAACCAATTGGAGTAGAAGTTTGAATATAGAAGTTCAATTGTCCAATACTCACTTTCAAATGGTTCTAGATTCTAGATTGATTTTAAATTAAACCAGTTGGGCTAGCTCTATTTGATTTTATTCCAAGAAGAAGGAATACAGTAATTCCTCTTTTCAATTCAGATTGGAATATAGAAACAAAATTAAATTAACAAAGCTAACAAAAGAGAATATTAAATATGCACAACGTAGCTTAAAAATAACATAAACTTATCTCAGAGTGATGCCGTGATTTTACTTGAATTAGATATGAAACTCTGAAATTCATGTTCTATTTATATATGCAGAAACCATGTCTATGAATGGTTGTATGGCCATCATGACTGGTCGTAGGTCGAATTGCATTTTAAAATTTTAAGAGCGATCGGATAAAACTGTTCCATGACTGGTCATAGGGTGTCCACGACTGGTCATGACTAACCCACGACTGGTTATGAGAAACCGGAAATCGTTGCTGGAGTTTGAGTCATAGCTGCAGGACTGATCGTGAATGAGTTGGCACTGTTCCTACGACTGATCGAGTAGACTCCAGGACTGGTCGAAGCTCAACCAAAAAATTTTGAAAATTTACGACGACTTAGGACTGGTCTTGGAATTTCTTGGACTGGTCGAGCCAGTTCTAGGACTAGTCGAACAGAGTCCAGGACTAGTCTTAGAACAGACCAAACACTTATAAAAAGACTCAATTTGAATTATGTATACAAAATGACCTACCCTAAGGTCAATCTAAAGTCATTCATACTTTGAATGTGAAGTATGGACATTGAGACTTCATTTCTTCAGATGATGGTTGACCTTTGAAGATTATGAAGCTTGAGATCTCTATAATATGTAGCTTGAACTTGAGATCTTCAAAAGCTTGGATTTGTCGTTCTTGAGTTGTACTTCATCTTGAGTTGAACATTATTTCGAGTTGTACTTGAGTCTTGAACAAGCACTCATCTTCTGATGCAGCTCTTGAAATATTCTGAATATTGAAGCTTACAGAAGTGGATAAAGAACTTGACCTTGCATTTCTTGAAGTAGAGCACCGTTCTTAACTTATAGCATTGATGCAGTGTCTTGAACATACAAATCAACATGCTACACAAGACATAGATTGTGTTTTTGGCACCACAAAATTTGACAACCAAAGAAGAAGGAAGCCACAACACTTACAGAGAGTTTCTAGCAGTCAGTGGCAATGATCTGACTCCTTCGGGGAGTGTCGATCAATGGGGTGTGAACTGGCCATAATGCCAATTGCTCGACACCCATTTTGTCGAACACTTGAGGGAACAATACATCAGTGGATGACCCTGTATCAACGAGAATGTGGAACACCTTGCAGTTTGCTATAGTAAGGGTGACGACTAATGCGTCATCATGCGGGTGATAAATGCCCCACGCGTCTTCATCGGTAAATGATATGCAGTATGTTTCCTTTTTTCTCTCTTTCGAAGGTCAAGCTAAAATTTGAATTTCAGACTCAGGTCGACTGATGCTCCTGACATGATTTTTTCGAGCATTGTTTGAGTCGCCCCCGCCTCGAGGACCTCCGACAATAGTTCGGATTTGTTCTATGGGTCGGTTGTCGCCCGAGCGTTCTTCCGTTGTCCTTGTTCTTTCGACATGTTCTCTGAGACGGCCTTCTCGAATAAGTATCTCAATTTCTTCTTTCAAGTGATAGCAGTCACTTGTGTTGTGCCCGTGATCACGATGATAGTAGCAGTATTTATTTTTATTTCGTCAGTTTGGATTGCTTTGGAGTCTATCCGGCCAATTGACAAACCCTTCGCCTTTAATCTCCATCAAAACTTGCCTTGTGGTTTATTGAGCGGGGTGTACGTTGAGAATTTATGGTTGGGCCGCTTACCTGATCTACGTTCATCACGAGACCGATCGTCTTTACGTTTCTTTCCACTAGCCGAGTCAACTTCTTTTTTCACTGACTCTTTGGACGGGATTTTTGTGTTTTGAGCGGCCTTAGGCAGGATTCAAGTTTCTTTAGCGTCCGTATACTTATCTGAACGAGCCATGAATTCTGCTAGAGTAGTAGGCGGGTTCTTGTCCAATGAAGCTAGAAACGGCTTATCTCTAATGCCTTGCATGATTGAGTTAAGTGCTGTTTTGTCTGAATGTTTCCGGACTTGAAGCGATTAGAAGTTGAAGTGCTTGATATAATCTTTCAGTAGCTCTCATTCTTTCTGGACTACGCTGTTCAGATGCGTAGGCGGCTTCAATTTTTTCTTCCCACTGATGAAATTGATGAGGAAGGCATCGCTGAGCTCTATAAACGAGCTAATGGACTTTGGTTTCAACTGTTTGAACCAAAGCCGAGCCACGTCGGCTAAAATAAGGGAGAAAGCTCAGCACATAATGGCATCTCGCAATTCCATATACATTTAAAAGGATTCGATATACTTGGTTGGATCGATTTTTTCGGTGAAGGGCGTAATCTGGTGTAGACGGAATTGCTCCGGTAACCGAGCTTGCATAATTTCCTCTATAAACGGGGATACCTTTGCCTCGGGTCTTGTCTGACCCCGATTTTAATTTTACCTCATATCGGCGATCTCTTCCTGCACTTCCCTCTTGAAATCCTGAAGGCCAGCTTTCCAAGGTTCGTCATTATCGACCGTTCCCTCAACCGGAGGCCTGCTGCACCTTCTTCGATCTATTACTTGTTGATGATCGGTGGCAGGCAACGGGGCGGTCACGGAATGAGCGGGTGTAGGCTCGGCCGGACCCTGGTGCTGACTGCTGAGGGATAGATCATGGAGCAACAGGTTAAGGATCGACGAATTGTTACGGAGCATTCACCCGACCGCTATCATGTTGCGGCGGAACTTGCTGGCGATGGATCTGTTCTAGCATTTACTTCATATAGTTCATATCAGTCCTGAGTTCTTGGACCTCCCTGTCTAACCGCCCGTTCCCTCAGTTCCGCTGAGTATGCCTGGTCAAAATAGAGGTTGTCGGACTCGGCTATGGAATGGACTAACTCTATTGACATCGCCGGGACCCCGAGGCAACAAGCTCGACTGAGGAAAGTATATCAAATGCCTAAAGGAGAGACTTAGCTCGGATTGTAGGAAATGAATTCTGACCTAGACTTACAAAGTCCAGAGCCATAAGGCAAAATCTATGAGACACATAAAGTTGACTCCGAAAATGAGGTAGTAACGTCCAAAGAGGCTGATTAAGGCCCAAAGCTCAAAAGCTACCTGACCGACCATAAAATCGACCCATCTTTAGGTCAGTTATTGAGTCGGCTATTGGATAAAGAAAGCATACTGATTACAAATCAATTTCATCTTATTCGATAGTAGGCAAATAACTTTATCCTTTATAGCCGGACGAGACTCACTCACCAGTAGAGTCGGCTGAGCTCGATCCGAGCAAGGTAGAGACGGTGTAAGTAAAATACCTTCTTAAGATACCTTCCCGAAAATCTAATAAAAGGAACCCCGATCCCGAAGATCTCGGAATCGGCTGGAGTCTCAAAAATGGATTGATACCATATCTCCAAGATATCAGGGAAAGAATCCTGGCACGATGGGATCCTCCCCTTCCTATAAATATAAGAGATTTCCAAGGTGAAAGGTACGCAAAAACTCTCCCAGAAACCCTCTTATACGATCCTATCCCTGACTTTAGCATCGGAGGGTCCCCGGCTTTACCTAAGGTCTCCTTTGTTTCCTTCTTGTGCAGGTGAAAGGACGGAGGAGGACGTACTAGTTTTTTGCATCAACAAATTTTTTTTAATAGTCGGGCGAATCTAGCAAACTAATATGATTAGCCATATGGAGGTCCGTCCACTGATGAACCTGTAAAGAAATAGGAAGGTGTATCTATAAAGAAATAGGAAGGTGTGGACAGCTGGGGATGTCATTGACTGTTGTGGACCCTTCGATGCCTAAGTTAAGGTGGTCGACTTAGATCAAAGGCTTGAATTTAAGTTTTCGAGCTTACCTCCTTTTCGTTTAAGGTGGCTGGGTATATTTATAAGGTCATTGGGTGGTTCCAAATCTAGCGAATCTTCATAGGATCTGTTGGACAATCCCTATATTAATGAGAATCTACTCTCGAGAATGTCATCAAGTTTATCTCGGTCAGCATGATCTTCGGCTAGGATCACTCTAAACCTTTCTTGTAACACCTCGAACATTTTGATACCCGAGTATTGAAAGTTCTCAAGTGTTACCGTAGAATCTAACCTAGTATATATACGTGTTGATACCGATCTAGCTAACCTAACCTTACCGCAACTTTCTAAACGCGAATTGGACCATTGAGAACAAATTTCATTAATAAATCAAGCCATCTGGCCGTCAATCATGAGACATGATACATGCACATTCCCCTAACTAGTCAATGAGTAACCCTTCATCAATAATGATTTAGGCATGAGTTCTTTCATAAGAATTACTTACAAATGTGCCTACAACCATGTAGAATCATTAATTTCCCAAAACTTTCATATCGACAATAATTACAGAAACGCCATTAACTTAGACCTGTTCAAGATCACATAGTTCCCACAATCCAATTTATGTGAAATTTTACACCGTGCCTTTGTATAAAAAATTAGCCGTACAAGTCGAACTTTAACCCTCAAATCATTGTACAAGTAGCCCAATTTACAAATCAACCTGTAACCGTTGATTTTGGTGTCCATTGAGCGAGGAAACCTCATAGATGGTCATAGTTGGGCACTTCCCTTCATGTGGACGGAGTGGATTCACTCAAAAACATCATAAGTGGACAAGTGGACCCCGCTTACAAGTGTGTGTGCACAATGCGCGTGCATTGGCAGTACACCGAACATGAGGTCAGGTTAAACATGGTTTGACCCGACAGAATTCAAATGAAAGGGAGAGACTTCTCCTTTCGTCTGCAAGGCAAATGGACCTCGTCCGCTTGAGACTATCTATGACCCACCTTGAGGGACCAAAAGGATGATCAGAACTGTCCATCTTAGAGTGAACTTGAAGCCGACCAACCTCTAATCAATCGAGATTGTTGGATCTCACAGGCGCGCACACATGCTCAGCCACAAACCAGACTATGTGCAGCTATCTTTCTGAAAATTGAAATATTTGTTTCTCCCTCCTTTCCAGGTTGACAATCTACGATCCTAGCCCTCCACCTCAGCAGATCGTAACCCTCCAAACTAGGGTTCTCCTAGCTATAGCCTTAAAGCTTTCTCACGCTGCCACCGCGACTCGAATCCAAGCCTGTTATGAAAATCTCTAATGATTGTCCATTTTGTGGCCCCATGATGATGATGGGACCTATCCACATCGTCCAATCGCTGCTGATCATTGGATCAATCATCCAACGATGACCCGCCATTAACTGCGGGGTTATCTTCTCCATGCGATCGAAACACCCACCACCTTCAAGTGGGGCCCATTTGCTAATTCGAGCTATCCATTTGGTAGGTCAGGGCCTCAGAAATACAATAGCACATGCGGACTGTCTCCATGCAATCAGTTCGTGTTAAAACCAGCAACGGATGTGAGCTCTCCTTTGAGTTTAAGTCGTAGGTTACAACTAATCTTACGGTTTGAAGCGGACCGTTGATTCGGACAGAGATGGGACCCACCATCAATGACTCCCTGAAAGATCTGGACCATCCATCTTATGGACAGAATAGATCCGATCGACGATTGGTCCTTTTCACTCTAAACCAATCAAGAAACCTAAACTGTTACAGTCCCTTACATAGGTAGCTGCATCCGTTTTCCTTGCTGTGAAGACGTGACTGTGTAAGGTTTACACACGAGACGTCCGGGAGTTTTCACGCCTATAAAAGCACTCCACTCTAACGTCTTGAAGATACAGTAAAGGAGAGAGAGAGGAAACTCCAGCTGATCAGCAACAACAAGAGAGAGGTAGAGAAAGATAAGAAAAGAAGAGAAAAGAAAAAGAAAGAAAGAAAGGAAGAAAGAAGAAAAAAGAAAGAGAAAGAGAAAGAAAAGAAAAGAAAGAAAAGAGAGGAAAGGAAAAGAAAAATAAAGAAAGGAAAGAAAAAAGAAAAGAGAAAGAAAGAAAAGAAAGAAAAAGAAAAAGAAAGAAAAAGAAAGAAAGAGAAAAGAAAGAAAGAGAGAAGAGAGAGAGAGAGAGAGAGAGAGAGAGAGAGAGAGAGAGAGAGAGAGAGAGAGAGAGAGAGATTGTGTGCAGAGTTGACTTTCTGGGTCCTGGATTGAGTCAGGGCCAGATTTGAGTCGAGTTTAAGGTTAAGGCTTTATCCTTTAAGCTTACATTGATTTGGGTTGGTAGAATTTAATTTGTCTCTATATAATGTGAAGGTTTTTCCTTTAAGCTTACTTTAATTTAAGATGATATGAATTATCTTGCCTTTTACCTATTCTCATGTTACTATGATTCTCCCTCTGTAATTGTTAATTTACCATCAACATTTATTTACCCTTTGGGATCATGATATGATGTTAATTATGAGTGATCTTTATGAATTTATGTGGGGCGATGGATACAAGCCTTGCCCTTGCCTTTACCAATTTTTAAGTTAGCCCTTGCTACTCCTCTCTTTTGAGTTGGCCATTGCCACTCTCCTTATTATTAAGTTGGTTATTACCACTCTCCTCTTTGTTGAGTTAGCCATTGCTACTCATCTCTTTTATTATGTGGGCCTTGTGCTATTTACCTGATGGCTTGGGCATGTGTCTTGGTGTTTCAACCAGAAACAAAAAGCATTTGACATGATTGAATTATCTCACTCAATAATGACAAAAAGAGAAAAAGCTAAGAGAACAATCATTGAATTTATTCATTCTGAGTTCTTT
Source organism: Magnolia changhungtana (assembly GCA_030180095.1). NCBI lineage: Eukaryota > Viridiplantae > Streptophyta > Magnoliopsida > Magnoliales > Magnoliaceae > Magnolia > Magnolia changhungtana. The sequence goes on from JASAUF010000039.1 coordinate 1,924,408, forward strand.
ACATCCTTTTGACCCTCTGATTTCGACATAGAATTTCTAGAAAATACAAAAGTGCAAGTATTGAATAGGCTTAAATATGGATTTCAGCAGTATTCCGGCTTATATCAGTCATGTCTCCAGGGGAGATGAGTTGTACGGGCTTTCCGTGTACTTCCTCCCTCATTGACATGATAAAGGAGTGCCTGAATCACTTTGAAACATCTGGAACGGCCGAAGGACTCGAGAAAATGCAACATAATATTGCCTCAAAGAGTACCCGCGCAACTCTCCTATGAGTTGCCCGCCTCGAGGAGTTGCGTGGGTTCACGCAACTCACAAGGAGTGGCATAGCCCGACCATCTGCACTCTACACTCCCTCTCCTTCTCTCCATCTATAATACCTGTCAGAGGCACTGGTCTTCCGAACATCCGATCCTGCAAATGAGGGGGGTAGGGGGTATTTATAGGCTTCCGCATGTATAAGCCCTCGAACCCCATGCCGTGGACCCCACTTCGCATCATCGACTCAACATATCCTGCGAAGGGTAGCATGGCCCAACACAACTACGGCGAGTTGCACTGACCTACGCAACTCAGTGACTTGCACAACTCGATCCCTGTGCAACTCGTGGCCCGCGCAACTCGGTCCCTATGCAACTTGTGACCCGTGCAATGTGGTCCTTTTATTGCTCTTCTTCTTCTTCTTTTCTCCATTAAATTTTTATGCTTTAACACTTGGATTCCAATTGTCACGCCCCAAACTCAGAAATCGGGCTCCCAAAATTCCCGATCGCCGAATCCGATGCCGACAGCCTCCGTAGTACCATATTCTTAGCTTCCGACGTCCATACGCCAGATTCCGATCCTGGGATCCTACAAGGAGGATTTTTAACGTACATTTGTTTCATAACAAGCATAACCACATGTTTACCCAAATCACGAAGACAACATCATCATCATCACTTATCCACTAATATAAACATTTGAATACAATGCTGAAAGGGAAATATATTTATGAAAATCAAAGCTCCAGAAGACCGCTGCGTGCTCCAAGCTCAATGTTTGTAAAGTTCGACTCCCAAGTCCGGGTATCACTTATACTGATTTTTTACTAATTTTCTCTTAATCGGGTTTAAATGCACAGCATGAAATTTCTTGGAACATGAAATACAATCACTACTAGTCTACTAAAATGGAAGAGGTCAAATATATACAAGTTTAAAAGAATATAAAATGGATCGCACAAGGCGTTGCTCAACAAAATCACAAAAGAGTAGCATGTCCAAAAGAATAATGCGCTGAGTCCACTACTCAGTAATCCAAAATTTATCTACTAAGCCGATGGGGTATCGCCCATCAGCTAGAAGTAGGACAACTCGTCCTCCTCATCAATGCAGCCCTGCTCGGCTCCTCGAACTCATCGCTACCTGTAGCTATTGAAGAATTTGGTTGGTGTTTTAAAACATCATCCCAGAATGGGAGTGAGTGATTAAATCAGTGGGTGCTATTAATCTTAAGTTAGAATAGGCATCAATTAAATTATAGATTTAATGAAAGACAATACATTCATCAACACCTAACAAATCTTATTAATGCGTGTGCATGATGGATTATATGATGCTTGCCCTCGCCACAACACTCTCTCGAGCGTCTCCATCTAACGATCACGTATGACCAACACTCCCTCAGAGTGACCTCGACTGCCAAGTCACCACCCTAACTAGTGCAATGCAATGTGATCGTGTTAGCCGAGTTCTTAGTTAAGTCCATTCATCCAGTAGGTTGGGGAAACTGACACACCCCACGTATCAAATGCCCTGAACTAGTTGCGAGGCCAAGGCCCCCCAACGTGTGAGGCCAAGACCCTGTGATCCTTAATCCCGTCGGGTTTCCTATCCCCGACTTTAAGCACATGGGGAGTGCAGAGAAAAAGGGATCACTCGCGGTCACTACAGGGAGGCGCGTCACCCCAGCGTATGCCGACAGCTTGGACATAGTGTCCCATTCCACCATGCCCGGCTCACGAGGTGGTGGATCATTTTCAATCTAGTTATTGATGGGCTACAACAGTTGTAGGGTGTTCTAGGTTCCATACATATGTGAGCAAACATGGGGTAACAATCAAGGTTGGTGAGTAAATAGGCTAGACCGCACGAGTTCAAGCAAGCACGTGACAGATGACATCAGGTACAAGCGACCCATGTAGTCTAACTACTGTCACCCACACGCACCCACCCAAATTCATGGGTTTAACCTCAGGATAATCCTACCAACAGGACCACCTTCACTCTCTCGTATTCCTGACCAACTTAAGGGTTTGGTGGTAATGTGTAGCATGCCGACTAACATGGGTTATCAACTAGCATAGGTAATAGCATGCATTCATACTTCTCATCATAGAATCTAGATTTTTACAAGGCAAATGCTAATAATATCATGAAATAAAGGTGCAAGTGTTGAGTGGGTTAGTGTGGAAGGCAAGCATTTCATATATCTCCTAACACCAAAATATACACAAGGGTTAGTGCATCAAACATGTTATGGGGAAAACATCATACATGAACCGAGCAAGGAATGTACAAGCAATCATCATTAACATACCCAATCATGTTTGAGAAACAACAAGCATTCCATCATCATTCCACATTAATTTGGAGGGAATCTAAAGTGTAAGGTCTTGTCTAGGTTTTGCTAGATTACCCAAATACATCATCCAACAAACAAAATCATTAGATTCATATTAAAATTGGTGCTAGGCCACCTAAGAATAATAGTCCGCACCTATGGATCGTTGAAGACTTTAGGAAACAATCTAGGGTTACCAAACTCGCGGGTCCATTCGTAGAGATCCTAAGCCAAATGACTTGCATGTTAGGATTACATGCATTTACAAGCTCAACCCTAAAGATTACAAAAAAAGGATGGGTGCTTACCTCCCCAATCAGATGGAAGTGGTTTGTAGTTGTGGATATGGGAAGGGGAAGGTATTTCTCTAAGGTTCCAAGCTTCCTTGGGCCCCACCTCCTACCACACACTCCTTTCCTTTCTTCTTCCCTCCTTTCTCTCTCTTTCTCTTCTCCCTTTTTCCTCTTCTCTCTTCCCTTTCTCTAGGTCAAATTCGTATGGGGAGAGGGGTGCCCTAAAGAAGCCCCTTTTATAATGCCATATTTGGTACAAACAGCCCCAAGTGTTGGGTTTTTACTATACTAACCCTATAGGAGGGTTTTTCTAGCCTCTAGGGCCCACTATGGGGTGTACATATTGATATACACCATAAGATAGTTAGCCCTAATGATGATCTACATATGGACATGTTCGGCCCGCCATTTGGATGCGCCGATTGACAGATATGATGAAAAGTCTGTTCAACGGTCGCCGATAGTCGATCGAGGCCACGGCTATATGGATATGAGCAGGGAAATATCCTTACTCTACATGTGAAGTTTAGTCGTAAACCGACGGTCCGAAATCCTCAACTTTGTATAAGAGTGGACGACCTAATTCACTTAAGTTTCAGCTTATTCCTTTAGGATATTTACACTTCTCATGCACTCATCCTTTGGCTCAAGTTGAGTGGTTCTAGACAGTACCCAGGTCCGACTCCCGCGATGGACGTTGAGCTCAATAAGACGAACATTACTCTATAATTTTGGGACTAGTGGCCTACTAATGAGCGGTCTAGAGCTTGTTCGGAGAATTAGGGCATTTCTGAAATGAATTTGGTAGTGAGATTTCACGTGGGCAATGATTAGGGTTTGGATAAACCATGTTCATAGTGTGACCTATTTATAACTAGTGAAAGTGGAGATTTGGTCATGTTTACTCTAAACCATCAGTTTTAGGCTAAATGAGTAGCGGGGTTGATTTGGTTTATTAGTCAAGATCCGGGTCTTATCTGACTCGGTTTCGGTTAGATATTTAATTTAGTCATGATTGTCTTGATTAGTTAGCGATGAGTCGGTTAAATTTGGGCCCTACGTGAGTAAATCATGGGGCTAAACTTGATGTATAAGTGATCGTGCAGATTCGTTTGCTTCCTACGATTGATTAATCGGACTTGTGTGGTTCTTTACTGGTTCCACCCCTGTATAAACTAACATTGAGTGCTGATGGTCATTAAGTGATATTATAAGTTAATTAATAAAAAAAATTTCAAGGATTTTTTGGAAATCCAAAACAGTGAAATCCAGGACGTTACAATGCTGCTGCGACCTAACCCCACCTGCACGCATCTATCGTGCATAAGCTTATAGAAAGCTTAGAGGGAGGTGAAAGGTGTGTGCACATGGTAAGTGCCAAGTATTCAATACAATGCCATAATCATACAATACCGGAAATGCTGGCAAGATCATGAATCATATGATATCAGAGTAAGCGGAGTGCAGATCATAATGAGTCAAATATCAGATGCTGAGGATGTAATACAATATGCAAATCTTGACGAGCCACAAATACCATCAACCTCATCTAAGCCATATAAATGCAGAAACATAGTAACCCAAAATGCTAATTGTTGTGAATACAATGCAATATGTAGTGCGAATGAAATGACTAAGTTGGAGTGAAGTCGAGATGATAGTATGTAGTATTGTAGGCTATAGGGTCCATCACAAGGGACTTCTATCCATACCAGTCGCATACCTAAATTTGGATAGCCAGACTCAATGTGGTAAACCCCTAACCTTAGGTTAGTCATGCGCCCCAACCAAAATCCTTTCCATTGTGAAGGTACACAATAATTAGTTGCGCACTACTAGCCCGAGTGGATAGTGAATGAATGAATGAATGTGTATGCAACTCCTGCTCAATGAGTCCATGTATCAGTATTGTACATCTTTGGGATCATCACCAGAGTCTAGTACACTCCAAACCAGTTTGCCACCCCATCACGCCCAACCAGGTGAGTGGAAGAGACCTCACTATCTGCTTGGCCAATGGTTAACCAATACCTACCAAGCACGTCGATAGAGGACCCATTTATGAGCTGGTCAAACTCGGCCTAGTTTTGCCCACTACGAATCAGGTGGATAAGGCCACACCCCATTCCAACCGACCATGACATAGTGGGAGACATGACCTACTGGTATTCGGCACTTGAGCGCTCATGTAATCCACTCGGTCTAGACGTTGGAGCGTCCTCTGGTACCAAGAGGGTTTAAGGATTTTCACCCATGGCCATCTATGATGGCCTGATGCTAGAAACAGATTTCTGATGTACCATCTGGCCATCCACGACTTGACTGTGGAGGCTACGGCCCTGATGTCGCTAAGGCATATAGTAATCACAACACATAATGCAAGATGCATGAATCATACAATCCAGTTATGTATTAATCCTACGCATACCGTGTGCTCATGTGAAACAATCTCCGCCTATCAAGGAGTCTCATAACAACCTGCCTTATGGCATATGCAATGGCCAACCATATCTCATAACAAACATGCAGATGATGCATATGGGCATGTATCATGATACTACGCTGTCACATACTCATAATCGGTATCGATAATCGACCTCGACAATCAGCCTCAACAATCGGAATCGACCTCAATAATCGGAATCGGCCTCAATAATCAGCCTCGACAATCGAAATCAGTCTCGATAATCGGCCTCAACAATCGGAATCGTCCCCGATAATCTGAATCGGCCTCGACAATCGGAATCAGTGAGAATGGGCCTAACAAGGACTAAGGGTCACAATGTGGACATTCAACCATCATTGCCCATCAATGTGGACATTTAACCAACATCGTCCCCAAGGAGTGGCCCACATAGAGCCAAACGTATAGTGGGCCCATGGCCTCACACAAGGGCCTAATATACACTATAATGGGCCTCACTCAAGGGCCACATATACATCAGGTCGGGCCTCGTCAAAAGGGCTGCATATGCATCACATTGGGCCTCACCAAATGGGCCGAATATACATCATGTTGGGCCTCACATCACATAAGGGCCACGAATACATCATATTAGGCCTCATCACTTGGGCCACAATTACATCACAATGGGCCTCCTCACTTAAGCCATATATACATCATATCGAGCCCATCAATGAGCCGTACCAATGGGCCTCAAATACATCAAGTGGGTTGTATCAATGGGTCTCAAATACATCAAGTGGGCTGCATTAATTGAGCCATAAATACATTACATTGGGTCATACCAGCTGGGCCTCAAATATGACCCACAATTATATCAAAGTGGGCCTACAGATGGGCCACAAATACATCGAAGTGGGCCTTAAAAACATCATATTGGGCCTCGTCAAAAGGGCCATATACAAATCAGATTGGGCCGTTGGAATCAAACATATAGATCACGTAAGGCCCATGTTCCACGGACGACATGGAATGAAACGCACCCATCAAGGTGGTTCTCACCTATCAAATAGATGGACAACATGGAATGAAACACATACATCATGGCAGGACCACCATCCCATGCCGGACGGTGCGGTAGATACATCACCAAGGTGGGCCCCACATCTAGGGATGGATGATGTGGATACAATAAATACATCAAGGTGTGGCCCACGACACCACTAGACGGTGTGGGAGAAGCACGTAGATCACGGTGGTGTCCCACCGTCCCACGTCCAGATGGACGGTCCAAACACACACACACACACACACACACACACACACACACACACACACACACATATATATATATATATATATATATAATGGTGGGGTCCCACGTGGAGCCACCATAATATAATATTAAATTATTATTATATTATATTATAATATGTATTTATATATTATTTTATTTTAAAAAGAGGGCTCCAGTCCAGCGTCCAGCATCCAGGCCTAGATGAACAACCTGGATGCAAGACACATGCATCACGTGTGGGTCCCACGTGGGGCCCACCACATATAATATAATATAATATAATATAATATATTATTACTATTATTATTTTGAAAAAGGGCGTCATCCAAGTGGGTTCCACCAGCAATGGCGGCCCAGATGAAATAATATATCATGGTGGTTTGCACAGCACTGTCAGATGGACGGTGCAGATAATACATTCATTAAAGATGGGCCTGCACAACACTGTCCAGATTAACATGCAGATAACACACACATCACGTGGGTTTGCATAGCACTGTCCAGATGGATGGTGTAGATTACGTATACATCACAGAGGGCCCCACGTGGTAGGTGGGTCCACACGTGTGGGACCCACCAGCCCGGAAGAAGCTGATGTTTGTGTTTTCCCCTTCGCCCACGCCAGTCAATAGCAAGGTGGGCCGCACAAATGGGCAATGGGGATGCATCATGCACACATCATAGTGGGGTCCACAAATAATAAGAGAGAGAGAGAAAAAGAGAGAGGGAGAGAGAGAGAGAGAGAGAGAAAGAGAGAGAGAGAGAGAGAGAGAGAGAGAGACGTGAGGGACCCTGCCACTATGGGCCCCTCATACAAATCATATATCATGATGGGTCTCACCATATTGGGCCCTCAATCATCAAATCCAAGAAAAATAATATAAATCTAATCCTAAAAAAGCACCCACCTTTGATCTCCTCTTCCTTCTTCCGCTTAGAGCCTCTAGAGCTCCGAGGGAATGATTTTAACGGTCGAGATGATCTTAGGATGGTGGAGATGGGAGGTAGGAAGGTGGGCCACACTAGCTCCTCTCATGGAAGCTTGGACGTGGGTTACTTGGAGAATGAGGGAGAGAGAGATGAGAGAGAGAGGTTATAAGAGAGAGAGAGGGATGGGTGATTGTACTTTGACTAGTGATGTGATTGATGGGATTGATTTGATTAGAGATTCTCTTAGGTTTGCAATTACGCGGCATTTTCTTTAAACTGAACGCGAGCTCACATCTCCTGGCCCAGGTATTGCCTCAGCGCTCGAGACATGGCATTGGAACCGCGGCGACGGCGCGATCGCAAGGATACAAGTCTCGGGTCGAGTCAACTCTGGAATACTGGATACGACTCAGGATCGCGTGCAAACGCCGGTTACAAATAGCGGGTTGCCAAAATTTGACCGGGAGGATTGCAGAAGCCTATGGAATAGTACGGGCTAGGATACGGGTCTCACAGCTCTCCCCTCCTAATAAAAATTTTGTCCTCAAAATTTAAAGAACAGACAAGGGAAGAGAAAATATTATCAAGTATATATGTCAAGGCACAATCAATCTACAAAAGGATGAAGATAGTGCTCTCTAATCTCAACCTCACCCTCCCAAGACGTATCATCAACACTATGGTGACCCCACTAATCTTTAGATCCTGGTCAGAAATGATCGAAGGTGGAATACTATGCAACCTCATAATCTCAACAGTGGGGAGATATATCAGAAAATCTCTAAGTTATTCGAACTCAGGGATTTAATCATTCTAAATTCTCAACAATTATAGAGTGTAGTTATCAGCAGATATATGATGTTATCATCAGGTATTTCTAAGTTATGCTCTGATACCATCTTCTATCACGCCCCAAAATTGGAAACCGGGCTCACAAAATTCCCGATCGCCGAATCTGGTGCCAACAACCTCCGTAGTACCCCATTCTCAGCTTCCGACATCCATACACTGGATTCCGATCCTGAGATCGTACAAGGAAGATTTTTAACGTATATTTGTTTCATAACAAGCATAACCACAAGTTTACCCAAATCATAAAAACAACATCATCATCATCACATATCCACTCATATAAACGTTTGAATACAATGCTGAAAGGGAAATACATATGTCAAAATCGAAGCTCCAGAAGATTGCTACACACTCCAAGCTCAACGCTGCTGTGACTTAACGTTAACTGCATGCATTAATTGTGCATAAGCTTATAGAAAGCTTAGAGGGTGGTGAAAAGTGTGTGCATAAGGTAAGTGCCAAGTATTCAATACAATGCCATAATTATACAATACCAAAAATGTTGGCAAGATCATGAATCATACGATATCAAAGTAAGCGGAATGTAGATCATAATGAGTCAAATATCAAATGCCGAGGATATAATACAATATGCAAATCCTGACGAGCCACAAATACCATCAAAATCATCTAAGCTATATAAATGCAGAAACAGTAACCTAAAATGCTAATTGTTGCGAATACAATGCAATATGCTGTGCGAATGAAATGACTAAGCTGGAGTGAAGTCGGGCTGATAGTACGTAGTATCGCAGGCTATGAGGTCCATCACAAGGGACTTCTATCCAAACCAGTCCTATACCTAAATTTGGATAACCAGACTCAATGTGGTAAACCCTGACCTCAGGCTAGTCGCGTGCCCCAACAAAAATTCTTGCCATTGCAAAGGTACACAACAATTAGTTGCGCACCACCAGCCTAAGTGGATAGTGAATGAATGAGTATGCAACTCCTGCTCAATGAGTCCACGTATCAATACTGTACATCTCTAGGATCATCACCGGGGTCTAGTACACTCTAAACCATTTTGCTGCCCCATCACGCACAACCAGGTGAGTGGAAGAGACCTTACTATTCGCCTGGCCAGTAGTCAGCCAATACTTACCCGACACGTCGATAGCGGACCCATTTATGAGCTGGTCAAACTCAGCCTAGTTTTTCCCACTATGAATTGGGTGGATAAGGCCACATCCCATTCTAATCGACCATGACTAGTGGGAGACGTGACCTACTAGTATTCAGTACTCAGGTGCTCATGTAATCCACTCGGTCTAGACGTTGGAGCGTCCTTTGGTACCAAGAAGGTTTATAGATTTTCACCCAGGGCCATCTATGACAGCCCAATGCTAGTAATAGATTTTCGATGTCCCATCTAGCCATCCACGACATGACTGTGGAGGCTACGACCCTAATGTCGTTAGGGCGTATAGTAATCACAACACACAATGCAAGATGCATGAATCATACAATCCAGTCATACATCAATCTTGTGCATACCGTGTGCTCATGTGAGACAATCTCCGCCTATCAGGGAGTCTCATAACAACCTGCCCTATGACATATACAATGGCCAACCATATCTCACAACAAACATGCAGATGTTATGTATGGGCATGTATCATGATACTATACTGTCACATACTCATAATCGGTATCGATAATCAGACTCGACAATCAGCCTCAACAATCAGAATTGGCTCGACAATTGAAATTGGCCTTGACAATTGGAATCGGCCTCGATAATTGGTCCCGACAATTGGAATTGTAACGACTCCGAGTACCACCTCAGGTAAAAATCACTCAAGACCAAATCCTTTAGAAATTAGATGAGGATTAACTAGTGTTAAACTAGATTACATACGAAATCCGCACTAATCACTTTAAATGCGATCTGCAGGACCCAAAACTTGTGAAATCGTTGACGCTACATTACCCAAACATCTAGGATCAATCTCATTACCCAACTGCTCTCGGGAGCATCACGAAACTCTGTATCAGATCTGGACCGCACATCAAAAGTATGAATAATACGAGGTTATAGAATTAGGACCGCCTTGTTGGGCTTGACAAACATTTCAGAAGTCAAAACCAGATAGTGTTCCAGGGCTATTCGCTTGAGCCCGAAGCGAGGAGTATGAGAAAACATAGTTTTCTTTAAAAATTAAATCTAATTTAAGTAATCTGAGACTTATCGTTTGCGGGCCAAATATAAGCAATCAGACCATCAGAATCTGACCAAATATACCCTCAAATCAGGGAACATTTCCCATACATGTCCATGTACTTGTAACCTTGATCGAGTTTCAGTGACCATTGAACTGAAACTGGTCCGCCACGTGTGATCTGGGACCCCGATTGGAACGAAAACTTAACTCGACCTAGATCCAAGGTCAGTGAGCTTAAGTCCGACCTTTGGCTCAAGGGGGGGCTCCAGAAGTGCTTCGTTGAGATGGAACAGTCCGTATTTGGAATAACCTAAGTATACCATGGCCCTGAGTCTATTTCCGTGAGTTCTGGGCCTATATAAGGACTTTAAACCCTCTCTCATTCAGCCCATACGAATTTGAGAGAAACCCTAGGAGAGAAAAGAGAGAAAAGAGAGGGAAAGTCTGAGAAGAGTGAGAGATTCTTCCTGATAGTCTACCCTGCTATCCTACGTGCTTAACCATCACGATCTAATCACTTTTCCAGCGATTTTGGCTTCATTCCTAGGTAAGAAAACCTCACCCTAATCTGTTCTAAGGTTTTCAATGTTGCAAGTAGCAAAATAGCTGACTCAACTCGTGATTTAGGTCGTCATATTAACCTCGACAAAGACTTAGCACTTCTGTCAAGTTCGTTACGCTTCTACGGTGTAAGGTGTAGACTATAGACGTATAGGTTATGGTTTTTAAAACTTTCAATGTCAGATAATGATAGGTTCATGATTTGAATGTTATTTCACATGCAAAATGCGCTATTCGTTTTGCGATTCAGTTACGTATGCAAATTATGGCGTTTAATGTATTTGGTATATTTATAGAAAATACCGTATACGTACAATATATGACAGTGTGTTTGTCATGATTAATTACTATGTGTATATGCTATGTATGTATGTAACACTTTCTCGGCGAAAGGATTCACCCTTATACATGTTTTGGCTAATATATGTTATGTATGTTAAATAAGTGTAGTCTAAGTGTTTGTGAAAATGCTTGAATGAGTAAGTACTTAGGAGATAGTGCTTTAGCTAGGTGTTGAGATAGGATTCTCAAATACCTTAGAGATGTGTATGATTTCCTCCATGCAAGTTGTTTAATTTAATCGCTCACTTATGAAATGTATGTGTTGTATTTCCTGTTTACATTGTGCTTTATAACATGCTTGTTAACATGTTTGAATTACTTGTTAATTTTGTTTTGACTACTATACATGCCTTCTAGTTATGGATTGAATGTGATTGGGACTATGATTGAGTCCAGGCAATCAGTAACAGGCTTAAAGTCGTGGTTGAGATTCATTCACCACGTAGGACGTGTTTGACAAACCCGTGTCGTGTGTTGGTCATCGGCAATGGTTAGGCCACACGAAGTGCTTATGCACTTCATGTTGATTGATACAATGTGCGCTTGTGCTAGTCGAGCTCGTTAAGTAACTCAATCTGTCTAATGTATGTTCACCATGTTTGGATGCTACTGCTTGAACCCAAGGTACCAAACTTACCAGTGTAACCCCATTAACCTTGGTACCTCGATCCGCTAAGACTCGGGCATGGTGGTATGGGACACCGTGGTCGAGCTATCGACCTACGCTGGGGCAACGAGCCTCCTAGTAGTGACCAGTGAGCAACCCAGACTCGTGAGCCAAATATGGTGGTATGGGACATTGTATTTGAGCTGTCGGCCTACACTGATTTGGTGATGGGGGAGTGGTGTAACGATTGCATGTAACAGCCCTGATAGCCCTTTGTAGTGACCTCGAGCATACTTTAAATCTGCGGTGAGGCGACAAGTCTTCCCGTAGTAAACAAAGTATAAACTAGGCCTGTATTGATAAGGTGATGGGGGAGCGGTGCAACAAGTCTGTGTAATAGTACTGACAGTCCTTTACAGCGACCTATAACTACATCATCGTATGAGATTATCTACGACTGACGACCCTAGAATGGATCATTATTTGGGAATGATATAAGGGAGGTACCTTAGTTTTCCAATACTGCTCTATGAAAAGGACTAATAAGAACTCGATAATCATGCTCATAACATAGCACTGCATGTGCCTGGCATTGTGGAGCACTGAGGGATGAACGCATGCCGCGGACGTAAGATGGTGTCGCACGAGGGAGCATTGGCGAGGGCATGCATCATGACTACATTTCATCCTTGCATTAATAAGAGTAATTAGAATTGTTTGACTGTACTGCTTTATCGTTACTGCTTGACTGAATTGATAACATGTTATCCTATGCTTTATTCTTCCACTGAGTTAGCTACTCACTCCCACGTTACGGGACAGTGTTCTGGACACCCATCGGACTCTGTCTTAGATGCAGGTATCGATGAGACGTAGGAGGCTGAGCCTGATTACTATGATGATCAGGATGAGTTCTCCTTCATGCAGTTCTCTGGAGGCTTCGCTTAGGCCATTCAGATGACGGGACTACAGGGTTTACCATTATAGTTGTACCACTTTTTTGGCATTTTGATTTTTGAAACTAATATATGTATATGGTGACTCAGTAAGGTGTTCATACTCTGGAGACTGATTGTGACTATTTTTAGCTTTATATACATCTATATACATCTTTCAGTCTTCCGCTTGCGTTTTATAACTTGATCTGGAGTATGAATTACTGTTTTGGTATAATCCCACTCATGATTAATGCATTAACACAGACAACATTCAATCATAAGCATTTATATTACATAAGTGATGTTTTGGAACTCGGGTGTTGAGTTGCTACTCGACCCCCGATTTTTAGGGCGTTACAAGAATTAACCTCGATAATCGGAATCGGTCTTGATAATCGAAATCGACAATCAGAATTAGCCTCGACAATCAAAATTTGCTTAGATAATCAGCCCCGACAATCTGAATTGGCCTCGATTATCGGCATTTTCTTCGAACTGAATGCGGGCCCACATCTCTTGGCCCAGGTATCACCTTAGCGTGCGAGACGCGGCGTCGGAACCGCGGCGATGGCCCGGTCATAAGGATACAAGTATCGGGTCGAGCCGACTCTGGAATATGGGATACGACTTAGGATCGCTCGTAAACGCCGGTTACAGATCGCGGGTCACCGAAATTCGACCGGGAGGAACGTAAAAGCCTACGGAACAGTACGGGCTAATATACGGGTCTCACACCAAAACTCTCATAATTCAATATAATTCTCTCTTTAGTGTAAGTACTATGATGAGAATCTCACTTCTAGTGATCAAATAAATAACGTGGATGTAATGCATTTTTGGTAGTAGCCCCTGGGGCGATATGTAATTCCATGTTTCATGGGTAGTTGTGCACAAATCGATGTAAGTAATTCGCAATGCCTATTACATCACTTCCGGGATTGGATGTCGTAAATAGTCGCTCCATGAACAAATTGTGTCACATAATTCATCCAGTCATGTGTTGTGTTTATCTTGGGATAACCACATAAATCTATGTTAAACGTGGGACACACCGATGAATCTTCGTAGAATGGGATGTGGGGCGAACCAAATAACTCTAATCATTTTCCACTTTGTGGCGATTGTTAAGTGTGATGAACCGCGTATACTTTGTTAGGCATGCATCTCATGTAGATTGCTTGCGCGTATGATACCTCTTGTAGTTGTGGAGTATGGGATATATCAGAACCTTTACATTGATTTTATGAATCTCTTGAATTATTGTTAATCTTAAAGGATGACCATCACTATGAGTAGGGCATTGACCCTCTCCAACCATACAGATGATGTAGGTGATGTACAGATTAAAGACCTAGAGAACCATCTCCTCATTGGAGATTTGTTGAGGGCCAAATATTACATATTAGACCCCAGTTATTACTTGATTTTACGAACATGATACGATTTAACGGCCCATTTTGATCGTGTTTGTGATGCAATGTGTATTTAGGAGCCTGGACTGAAAAGAATGCTAAAGGCATGGATTTAATGCTCAAGGAACATTAAGGTGGGCCCCACTTTACCTGGCTGGTGTACACAGTGGGTGTACACCCGCCGTGCATCGGACCAGCCCGTTCGGTCCAAGTCGGTTTGACAGACCATATCCAGAAATGGAAACTTCCATTTCCATTTTCGGATTGTTAGTGGGCCTCCATCATGGACCATGAAAATGATCTGAACCGTCCATCATGTAGAGGTGCTCATTCTGGTCAGAATCATGCTGGCCGTTTTCAACCATACACGCGCACGTGTCGGTCACAGCAATCACAAGAAATTCATTCGCAGCCATTGGAGCAAGATCACTTTAGTGGGCCACATCTATGAACATTCAAAACTGATCATTCCCGACTGAAATTTCAAGAGAAATCTGGTGGATGATGTGGATCTCTAAAAAAATAGCTACAATGGACCCCACCAGCATCATAGCAGAAGAAAAGTGGGTTTCTTCCTCTGTTTACGCACGACCGAAGACCCGGCTGATCCGGGCCATTCTGAAAGTATGGTGAGGATCGTCCCAATCATATGGACTGTCCAAATTATGCCCATGGGACAGCCGACCACTCCCAAGACTCCTGTCTAGATCAGATTCTGGAAAGGACGCCCAGATTCCTGTTCTGATGGTTGCTGTGTAAGGAGTTTCAGAAAACTTTATTTACTGCGTAAAAGTTACGCATGTGCACCTTTGAACCGATCTCCTATGCAGCCGACCTTCATCAGCTTATAAAAGGGACGTCAGAGAGAGAGCATATCATCCAGGATCTACCGTGGAGGCATAATTGAAAGTGAGAGAGAAAGAGAGAGGGCCAGCCAGGATCTTCTTCCTTCTTGTTTTGTAGCTTTTGTTTTCTTTATGTCTTTAAGAGACCTTAGCCTCACCATGGGCTAAGCCTCTTAGCTAGGGCTAAGAGGTGAAGCTTGTAGCGTGATTAGAAAGGTGGCTTTGCTTTGATTCATGGTTATTGAACTCTTATGGATTCTAGTTTGATTATTAAGGAATACTTTTAGTTTTTAATGGTTTGTTGTGACTTAAATTACAATGGATCTGTGATAGCTTTAAGTATGTTCTTTCCATGATTGAGATTATAAAATTAGTAGGACCTGTTGTTCACCATTGTCCCATGCACATGGTAGGGTGATGGAATCCTTCCTAACCTTCACAATTCTCTTATGATTGGCTATGAGATTGGTAAATTGCTGTTGTTTGCCATAGTCTCCTAGGCATGGTTAGGTGACGGGATGTTGAGGGTCGAATATTGCATGTTAGACCCCAAATACTACATGGATTTACAAACATGACACTGCTTAACGATTTATTTTAATTGTGTTTGTGATACAAGTTGAATATAGGAGCGTGGACTGGAAAAGATGGTAAAAGCATGGATTTAATGCTCAGGCATCACCAAGGCATTTGACGGGACTCCATGAGACTAAGACCAATGAAACTACAGGCCAGAGATTTGAGGAAATCGGGAAACTGAAGCTCAAGCGGCCCAAAAATCATCCAGAATGCAAGATCACAGGGTTTCTTGGCATCCATTTAGCTCGAAACTCCATACATGGCCTGAGGACGATAAATTAAGCGTACACATAAAATTTGAGCCATTGGATCCTGGTGGAAGTGGCCCAACAGACAAATCAGCATCTTAATTCCTTAAGTGGGGACCACCTACAATCTGGATATGCTTCAAAGTTGGTCTAAACCCATTATATGAGGAGACAAAATAGATGGTTGGATTAGATTCCTCAGAAACATTGCAGTGGACCCCACTGTGTGTGGCATGTCCATAGTGTACATGTGCACTAGCTATGCACCGAACTAACTAAGTTGGTCAGCAGTCGCTAACCCGACTTCCTTCCTAAAAATGGAAGTTGCTGTTTTCTATTGCGCAACAGGGAATTGCAGTTGAAGTCAGGTGGGCTACCATCATCACAGATATTGTTGATCCGGACCGTCCACTCATTCTAAGAGGCCAAACCGACCATACATATGGAGAAATTCCAGACTCATATACGTATACACAGGAAAATAACATCCACAACACCTAACGGATGGCAGAGCTAAAAATCAAGTGGGCCGCATCAACGGACAACCAAAACCATTCATGCTTAACCAAGATTTTGTCCTACATCTAATGGATGGCTTGGATTTATCAAAATATCAACGGAGTGGACCCCATCAACAATATCAGCGTGCATCCGAGTGTCCCTGTCTACAGCGCATCTAGAATTTGCCCAGATTTTACTGGCTGTTGCACGTCCATAGAGGTGATTGGATCAGTGATCTGAACCGTTCAAGTGGAGTCCAGGCCAGGCATGACCTCAGTCATGAAGCTAGATCTAAGGTTGGGATAATCAGCCATCCCACGATAGTGAACAAGAGAGAGAGAGAGAGAGAGAGAGAGAGAGAGAGAGAGAGAGAGAGAGAGAGAGAGAGAGAGAGAGAGAGAGAGAGAGAGAGAGAGAATTGTTTTATGTTTTTTTTACTGTTTTCTTTTCTTTATTGTTGAGAGATCCAGCCAATCATGGTTGGCTAAACCTCTTAGCTAGGGCTAAGAGGTAAAGCTTGTAGCGTAATGGGAGACTCTATTTTATGCCTTTAATTTAAGTTCAATTTATAAATTGAATTTGATATTAGTTTGATTATT
The DNA here is from genome assembly GCA_030180095.1 of Magnolia changhungtana. Classification (NCBI taxonomy): domain Eukaryota; kingdom Viridiplantae; phylum Streptophyta; class Magnoliopsida; order Magnoliales; family Magnoliaceae; genus Magnolia; species Magnolia changhungtana. The sequence continues at coordinate 1,941,585 of JASAUF010000039.1, forward strand.
AAGGGAATGTTTTTAGTTTTTAATGGTCTGTTATGACTAAAATTATAATGGGTCTGCGATAACTTTGAGCATGTTCCTTTCCTTCTGATGTTTATGACGTCAGGAAGCCCTGTTGTTCACCATCATCTCCTGGGCATGGTCGGATGACGGTACCCTTCCTAACCTTCATACATTCTTGAGTGGTTAGTAATTAGTTTAATTCTGTTGTTTATTTTGTCTCCTGGGCATGATTTGGTGATGGAATCCATTCTAATTCATATACCTTTCATATCTTGGAAACTAAATCAAAGGAAGTTTAGTTATTTTTCATGGTTACACCCTTCAACTGGATGAAGATGGACTCTAAATCCAGTTGAGTTTTTGATGCAGGCATAAAATCTCCCTGATCTCTACAAGTGGATCCTCTGAATCCCTAGTGTCCTTTCCCTGAATTCTCTAAGTTTTAGATAATTATTTCACCATTATTCACTTAATTACATTCGATTTAGATTTCATCTTAGTCTAGTTCTAGTTCTATTTAGTTCCAGATTACGTACAGGTATCAGTCCCTTGGGATTCGACCTCAGTCTCACCGAGTTTATTACTACATCACAACCTTATACTTGGGGAGTAACAAGTTTTTGGCGATGTTGCCGGGGACTGACGGCTATGATTTTTTGAAATTAATTGGTTTTAGAATTAGTTTAAGATTAGGATTTTTATTAACTTCGGTTTTAGGGTTTTGTTCTAATTGATTTTTAGAAACTAATCTGCTTTCCTTCTTCATAGGATTTTTAATAGTTCTTCTAATCTGGTAACTTCATCCCAATTTCTTTACTTTCTCTAATCTTTAGATTAGGACTTATCTCTTAGATCCTAACTTTGGGTTATTTTGTTTTGTAGGATTTTAACTTAGGAATCTCTAACCTGGTAAATTCTTTCTAACTTCTTCTCCTCTTACTTTCCAAACTGCTATAGGATCCTTCCTTTTATTTTTCTTAGGATTAGATTCAGAGTTAGGGTCTCACCATGTATATGCACGAGTGGGAACGTCAGTATGCTAAGAAGAATAATCTATATTGGGATGATGACTATGGTAGAAATCAACCTGTCTCAAAACTCTTCTAAAACTATCATCGAGAACCAACCGGAATATAATGATCCACCGGTTAAGAAGCCCTTACGCGATCATATGTGGGAGAATAATTACACCTCACAGATTAATAAAACAGTATGTGAGTGTTGGGGTTATCATAATTATGGGTGTGATGACTGTTATCACCCACCAGATAAGAAGAAAACAATGCATGATTATATTATGAGTGATAATATGTATTACCAACCATCAGATTCTCCCACCTATGATCCGTATGACTATAATCAATGGAAACATCAAAATTGGGAAATGAACTAACAACATGTTATAATGATTATTATCTTGGATCGTCTACCTTTGAGATCCAACAGGATTCAATTCAGCATAGCATAACCTGTCTCGCAGAAATTAGAAAATCGTTGGAAGCGCTTAATTTGCGCCTGGATAAGGTAGAGGAGGCTCAGTCATCCCAACCACAATTCATTCCAGAAATACAATGTGAGGAAAGTGATCCTAACTCGCTTTTGAAGAACTCTGGAATCTGGAATGAGGAGTTGGATTCCATTAACGAGCATATGGTTCAATTTTCCAATGAGTCGATCTCGATGACTATTCAAAAGAATGGTGAAGAGACATGGGTGTCTTTCAAATATAGTGATGATGACACACCTTCCTTACATGACATACATGATTTCAATAATAAGGTAGAGGTTAGTTTATCCGAACCTCAATCAAATTTAAGAATAGAATGTGAGGAAAGCGATCTCATCCCAAGTGTGCACTGCACGGAATTAGACGTTGATGCGTATTGGGATGATGATCATGAACGTGCAGCCCAAATGCCCCTAGAATCAATTTCAAGTTTGGTCTAGGTCAATGATCAGGACGTACACGAAGTGGTCGGTCATAATGAGCCACTACCCTCACCTGACATGTCTGATTTAAAGATGGAGGATGAGCCCCTTACAACCGACCCTTCTAACTATTGTGAAACATGTTGGGACCACTTCTCAGAAACGAATGATGATGTGATTCGGGAGAAGGACAAGTTGCTTGTTACGACCTTAGAATTTGAAACCACTTGGTTGAGGCCACCATTTGAGCTGTACACGTTTGACAATTCAACGCCTCAATTGAGTTGTTTCAATGAACAGAGTGATAACATCGATGCTTCCCCTATTGATCTTCAATCTATCTATGTAGGACTGGAGCAAGAGAGTGTACCTCCACCCACTTTCAAGGACGATGGATTCCTTGGGCAAATCATCATGAGCTCCAATGAGGAACATAAGTCATGCTCAGTTGAAGTTTCCAACTCTTTGAATGATTGTTTGGCATACTTTGTGGATTCCAACAACCTCATGATATAAGAAAAGGTGGATTCCTTGCATGAAACTACCTCGGTGGTTGTCACGGACCAAGCACACCCTTACTCTGAAGCCCCTTCTTCCCCAGATTTTAATTGTTTACCATTAAGGGAAGAAGAGCTGAAAATTGAACCGAAGTCTGAAACTTCAGAATATGTTGAGGCTACATCATTTCCTAAAAACCTTTCTAAATCTTATATGCTTGTAGTCTTTAAGTTACCGTGGAATAATAACATTGAAACTTATTCTGTCACAGGTGAATCATATATACTCTGGATACCTCTGGCGAATCGACAACAAATTTTTGATGAGGTACATAAGTTTCTCTGGAATGCCATGCTCTAGGGCTTCCAAGCCTACTGTAAAAGGGGCTTTTGGATGATCCTGTTGAAGAACTTACTAAGAAACTTATCAAGATATAGGCCAGAAGAGGAACCTTGCGACATAACTCAGTAGTTTTTCCTTGCTTTCATAAGACTAGGGTAGTTTGCTTTATGCTGTTCTAGGTTAGTTTGCTTTCTACATTGTTTTAGGATAGTTTGCTTTTGTTAGTCTCTCTGATGCTGACTTGCTTTCATGCTGAGATCTTGGTGGAAAAGCTTCTTGATTCCTTCATCTGGGTACTATCTTCCCATCACTTCTCGTTTACTTTCGTTGTCACATATGCATTACATGCTCATATATCTTTTACATTGAGGACAATGTAAATTTTAGGTTGGGGGTGAGAGATTAGGTCTCTTAATCAGTGTTTTCTTGGTCTTGAGCAGAAATTGTGAAGAAATTGTGAAAATTTTTAAATTTTTCTGGAATTTCGCATGAATTCGAAGTAATTTTGATGGCCATCTTAGATTTAGACTTACAAGATACATGATGTAGGTGATTTATGACTCTTGGATTCAGTTATCTGTTAGATTCTACAGTTAAGTTGAACTATTAATCCATGATTAGAAGTTTTAAACATTGATTGAGTCATGAGTTCACAAGACACATCTCGCTTGCACATTAAGGTTTCAGTTCACTACTGAACGATTAACTTGGTAATCACTAAGCATGAAAGGAACCAGCTTAGACAAATTGCCTATCATGATGAGTAGAAAAAGAAAAAGAAGAAGTGAAGAAAAAGAAAATACCTAGGGTTGGGCGAATGGTCTTCGCCATAGGTTTGCTCCCTATAGGCGAAGGATCGATTCCCCATAGTTGACATTCAGAAAATATTGGGCAACTGGTCTTCACCATAGGTTTGCTCCCTATAGGTGCAGATTTGATACCTTTCATTGACGTTACTTTTAATGGAAAAATCAAAAGCTGGAAGAATGAAAAGATGAACTATGAGGCAGGTTTTGGTTTTAGTTGTCATGAATTCTCTTATTGGTTGCCAATGATATCATGAAATAGAGAAGTGAATCTTAGGGCGTGTTTGGATGGGCCCATCCCATGGGATTGGATTGTATTAGGGTGGATGACAAGTAATGATGGTTATGTCAGTGGATTACTGGCAATTCCATGGGATTGCTATATTCAGGGAATTCACCACCGAGTATGTTTGGCTCGCCTAGCCAATCCCGGGATTATGTCAGCTAATCCCGGGATTGCTCCGTCTAACCAAACATGTCCTAAGCAAAATAGATGGGATTAAGAGGGATTGGGTGGATTTCAAGGTAATGATGGTGATGCCAGTGGATTGCTGGCAATCCCATGGGATTACTATATCTAACTTCTACCTGTTTGGCACACGCGGCAAAATCCTAAGATTGCTCCTTCCAATCCATCTTAATACAACCTAATCCCATCCACCCTACCTGGCCAAACAGGCCCTTAATGTTGCTAAGCTGAGATTACACTATACACTCATGAATCCTAATGTTTAAAATTTTTCTAATTAAGGGATTAATATTTTGCACTTATTTATGAAGTCTGGAGTCAAGGAGAGTGGAATACCTAACATTCATGGATCTTCGCATTTTCGCATCTCGATTATTCTTCACTAATCACTCATGTTCACAGTAATTGTCTTGTAATTCTCAATTTATTTTTCGCGTACTTTGCTCGGGACTAGCAAAATGCTGGTTGGGGGTTATGTTGAGGGTCAAATATTGCATATTAGACCTCAATTACTACATGGATTTACAAACATGACACTGCTTAATGGTTTATTTTAATCGTGTTTGTGATACAAGGTGAATGTAGGAGCGTGGACTGGAAAAGATGCTAAAAGCATGGATTTAACGCTCAGGCATCACCAAGGCATTGGACGGGACTCCATGGGACCAAGACCGATGAAACTACACGTCAGAGATCTGAGGAAATCAGGAAACTGAAGCTCAAGCGGCCCAAAAATTGTCCAGAATGCAAGATCATAGGGTTTTCTGGCATCCGCTCAGCTCGAAACTCTATACGTGGCCTGAGGACCATAAATTAACCGTACACGTAAAATTTCAGCCATTGGATCCTGGTGAAAGTGGCCCAACAGACAAATCGGCCTCTTAATTCCTTAAGTGGGGCCCACCTACAATCTGGATATGCTTCAAAGTTGGTCTAAACCCATTATATGAGGAGATAAAATAGATGGTTGGATTAGATTCCTCAGAAACATTGCAGTGGACCCCACTGTGTGTGGCATGTCCATAGTGTACATGTGCACTAGTTGTGCACCAAACCAACTAAGTCGGTCAGCAGTCACTGACCCGACTTCCTTCCTAAAAACGGAAGTTGCTGTTTTCTACTGCATAACAGGGAGTTACGGTTGAAGTCAGGTGGGCCACCATCATCACAGATATTGCTGATCCGGACCGTCCACTCATTTTAAGAGGCTAAACCGACCGTACATATGGAGAAATTCTAGACTCATATACGTATACACAGGCAAATAGCGTCCACAACACCTAACGGATGGCAGAGCTAAAAATCAGGTGGGCCGCATCAACGGACAGCCAAAACCATTCATGCTTGACCAAGATTTCGTCTTGCATCTAATGGACGGCTTGTATTTATCAAAATATCAACGGAGTGGACCCCACCAACAACATCAGCGCGCGTCCGAGTGTCCCTGTCTACAGCGCGTCCGAAATTTGCCCAGATTTTATGGGCTGTTGCACGTCCATAGAGGTGATTGGATCAGTGATCCGAACCGTTCAAGTGGAGTCCAGGCTAGGCATGACCTCAGTCATGAAGCTAAATCTAAGGTTGGGATAATCAGCCATCCCACGGCAGTGAACAAGAGAGAGAGAGAGAGAGAGTTGTTTTATGTTTTTTTTTACTATTTTCTTTTCTTTATTGTTGAGAGATCCAGCCAATCATGGTTGGATAAACCTCTTAGCTAGGGCTAAGAGGTGAAGCTTGTAGCGTAATGGGAGACTTTATTTTATGCCTTTAATTTAAGTTCAATTTATGAACTGAATTTGATATTAGTTTGATTATTAAGGGAATGCTTTTAGTTTTTAATGGTCTATTGTGACTAAAATTACAATGGGTTTGCGATAACTTTGAGCATGTTCCTTTCCTTCTGATGTTTATGAAGTCAGGAAGCCCTGTTATTCACCATCGTCTCCTGGGCATGGTCGGATGACGGTATCCTTCCTAACCTTCATACATTCTTGAGTGGTTGGTAATTAGTTTAATTTTGTTGTTTGCTTTGTCTCCTGGGCATGGTTTGGTGATGGAATCCATTCTAATTCATATACCTTTCATATCTTGGAAACTAAATCAAAGGAAGTTCAGTTAATTTTTATGGTTACACCCTTTAACTGGATGAAGATGGACACTAAATCCAGTTGAGTTTTTGATGCAGGCATAAAATCTCCCTGATCTCTACAAGTAGATCCTCTGAATCCCTAGTGTCCCTTCCCTGAATTCTCTAAGTTTTCGATAATTATTTCACCATTATTCACTTAATTACATTCGATTTAGATTTCATCTTAATCTAGTTCTAGTTCTATTTAATTCCAGATTACGTACAGGTATCAGTCCCTTGGGATTTGACCTCGGTCTCACCGAGTTTTTTACTACATCACAACCCTATACTTGGGGAGTGAACACATGATCACTTCCAAATCTGCACCATTCTTATTTATTGATGATTAGATCCATGAGAAGTTCAGAGATCCGACAAATCTCTTCTTTCCAATTGGATAGGATAGGACTCCGATTCTAGTTGTGTCCTTGAATCAATGCATGGTAGCCTCTCAATTGCTACAAGTGGATCCTTGACACCCTAGTTTCCTACCTTTGATTCCACAAGTTTTAGACTAATATTTCACCATTATTCCCTCATATTCACTTGATTTAGATTTCATCTCATTTTAGTTCTAGTTCTAGTTAGTTTCAGATTACGTACAGGTTTCAGTCCCTGTAGATTCAACCTCGGTCTTACCGAGATATTACTACATAACAACCCTATACTTGGGGAGTGAATAAGATTGTATTGAAAGAATTAGAAGATAGTTTTATGATTTAGTTTTATACTTTCGCTGCAAACTCGATAAATTTAATAAGCTCCCATTAAGAGGGCATTTGATTATTTACTGAATTCTTTTACTCTGATGAAATCATCAATATAGTCGATTTATTCTCGTGAATGTTACCTTCTTGAATGTATCTGGATGTGATCTAAAAGAAAAAAAGGTGCAATTTTTAAAGCATCCAATTTATACATTATTAACACCTGGTTTTCTCGGGGACGAGTATAAACTCTGGCCATGAAAATTCGGGATGTTACATTTCTTTTCTAGGTTCGGGGTGGGATTCCCTCCGGATTTCTTGTTTTGCATTTAACCATGGCCGACCTGGATGTTTGGGAGATTGTGGATCGAGCTCCTTGTCTTGTGGGTCCTTTATCCATATTTATACATGTATTATGTGAGATGACTCTTACCTTACCAAGCTACATCTTCGGATAGCTCAGCTCAGGGGCTTATCTCTTCATTGGGAGAGTTACTTGTGTTTATCTCCGAGCTCTCTGCTCTTATAGCTCTAGACAAAACTTGTTCTGATCCTCTAGTCACCTCGATTTCCTCTCATGATTGGTCGTTCTTCCTGTATGAGGGACCTATTCGATTTTTTCCACAATAGTTGCCCCCACTTTCGAGCTCGGCATGTACGAGCTCATGAAGTAAGATATCAAACTAGTTTGAAAGTGAGGGAATTGAAATTCAAAATTTGAGAAGTCCTATTTTTTTTTTAATTTAAAATTTAAATTAAGCCCAGGTTTGTCATTTAGTGGCAGAGGCAAGAGCTTAAAAGTCAGCGCCTGACGTGGAAGTTAAAGATGCATGATTATTGGCGCAGCCCAGGTTTGTCATTTAGTGGTAGAGGCAAGAGCTTAAAAGTTAGTGCCTGACGTGGAAATCGAGGGACGTGCATTAATGACATATCACCGTTCCAATTCTTGACGAATCACAGGTGGGCAACTATCACCCAAGCTGTCATGCTTTTACTTAGGCAATCCCTCATTGCCACGTGGAGGGGCGTACTAGTTAAAGCATCACCTCATGCTCTCGTATTGACATGTGGCATTGTACATGAGTAAATGAGTTCTCAAGGGAGTTCTATAAATACATTGATCCCCCTCCTTTCATTCATTTGTTTGTTTTGAGAAGCCTGAGCTCTGTTGACCTGTTTCTAACCTCACCTCGGTTGAACAGCTTTCACTTCCCGGTGTTTGTCAGTTCTAAGTCCCCATGCCGTATGCCAGAGCTTCTCTTATTTCTTTCTTCTTCTTTCCCTTTTTCCGATGTCTTCTAAGGTGGACTCCGAGGCATCAACGATCTTCGACCATTTTTAGGAGGAGTTGGACAATGGTGTGTCTGAATCCCAGTCCCGGTCCGTCGTTGAGTCTTTTAAGTCCGGTCTTATAGGGCCTGCTTCTACATCTGTTAAGTCTGGTCACCAAAGACCTCTTTCTCCAACCAGGGTGGAGCCACCAACTGAGGTGACCTCTTTCTCCAACCAGGGTGGAGCCACCAACCGAGGTGACCACCTAGTCCTTTGGTGACCTCGTTCTTGTTGCCGACAACTTCGTGTCGAGGCTGAGTGTATCTGACCTGCATTCCCTCATGTCAGAGTTCTCCATTCCTAGCTCGGTGGGACTTCATCTCCCTCGAGTTGGGGAAGTTCCTAGCCGACCTCCTAAGGGGGAGGTCGCCTTGTATTTCACATTTTTTTTCTTGCGGCTTTCATTTGCCTCTCCATCCCTTAGTGAGAGAGGTCTTGTGTCACCTTTTGGGTCACCCCGGTCAGCAAACCCGAACGTCTGGCAAACCATCTTCGGTTACTGCATCATATGGCAGTTAGTTGAAAATTTTGAGTCATGGTGAACAAGCTCCTTTACTTGTACCAAACCAATAATAGCCCGGGCTCGCACTGTTGGTACTATTTCTCCTCCTGGCTAGGCAAGGGTCAGGCCATCATAACCAATAACCCATCCTCTAATAAGGTCTAAAAGGACAAATGATTCTTTATGTCGGGAGAATGGGAGACTCCATTGGCAAAGCTAGAGGGTTCGCGGTCTCGAGCCCCAACCTCATTTTCCCTGCCAAGTTAGAAACACACTGGGCTGCTTCACTTTGTTTTTTTTCGTTGACGTCATGCTCTTCTCCGCAGCTTTTTTCCTATCATAGCCAGTCTCTCCATATATCATAAACACCAGATCAAGATCGCCTGGGAGTGACATGTTGATCAACGGAACTGTAGGAAGTTATTGACTGCTACACTCCTTCATTAGTTCGGCTTCGCTCCAGTTGGTGAATCTCGTATTCTCTCTATTGTCTAGTCGATTACTCTTATTGCTTCTTTCTTACTTATCTTTCTTTTTTCTTTTTTCTTTTTTAAAAGATGTCTGGTCGCTTGCTATCAAAGAAGAGGAAGATGTTGGTTGTGTCCGAGAGGGAGTGACTAAAGGCAGCCGCTAAGAAGGTGCTGTAGTTTGCCTTTCCCCAATGGTGCTCCTTTGGGTGGGCTTACTACCCACGCAGTTGAGCAGCTAGTGGCCGAGGCTGCCACTAGGGCCACTCCCCCAACTGGTCAGGCTGATGTTGAGGCTGTTACTATCCCCGTGGGGGGTCAGTTGTGGTTGATGTCATATCGGCTGTTACTGTAACGCCCTAAAAATTGGGGGTTGAGCAAAGCTTAGCTCCCGAGTTCCAGCGCATCACTTATGCAACATAGATAATGATGATTATGATGAGGGCATTGAAACATGAATGAGATAATGTTACCAGGTTAATTCATTACAAGTACAATTCCAAAATATACCAAATGCGTAAGGTCCTCTAGTCAACATCCCTGTAACCCCGTCGATCAAGACACGGCTCACATGAAGCCACCAGAATACAACACATACAAGAAGGCATCCTCGTCGTCGCAAAAGTCCAACTCCGCCTCATAAGCATCGCGATCACCTGCGGCTACAACAGGGTCTGGTTGGTGTGTACAACACCGTCCCGTAACATGGGAATGAGTGATCAACTCAGTGGAACGATAAAGTATAGGTTAACATGTTCTCAATTCAGTCAAGCAGTAATGATAAAGTAGTACAATCAACATTCCTAAGTACTGTAATTAATGCAAGGATGAGATGCAATTATGAAGCATGCCCTCGCCAACATACTCCCTCGTGCGGCACCATCTTACGTCCGCGGCATGCTGTCACCCTCAGTGCTCCACATCTTCCAGGCACATGCAATGCGATGATGAGCATGATTACAAATTATTATTAGTCCATTTCAAACAGCAGTATTGGTAAACTAAGGTACCTTCCTTATATCATTCCCAAATAATGATCCATTCTAGGGTCGTCAGTCTTAGATAATCTCATACGATGGTGTGTTTTTAGGTCGCTGCAAGGGCTGTCAGGGCTGTTATGCAGAATCGTTACACCACTCCCCCATCACCTTATCAACACAGGCCTAGTTTATAATTTGTTACTATGGGAAGGCTCGTCGCCTCATCGCAGATTTAGAGTATGCTCGAGGTCACTACATGGAGTACTGTCAGGGTTGCCAGGGCTGTTACACGGAATCGTTGCACCACTCCCCCATCACCCATCAAAGCAGTGTAGGCCGACAGCTCGAATATAGTGTCCCATACCACCATAATCGGCTCACGAGTCTGGTTGCTCAATGGTCACTACGGGGTGGCTCGTGGCCCCAGCGTAGGCTGACAGCTCGACCACGGTGTCCCATACCACCATGCCCAGCTCATGAGTCTTGGCGGATTGAGGTACCACGGTTAACGGGATTCCACTGGTAAGGTTAGTACCTCGGGTTCAAGCAGTAGCGTCGAAACATAGTGAACATACATTAGACAGATCGGATTACTTGACGAGCTCGCATAGCTCGAGTGCACAACAAGTTGAATGATATGAAGGGCATAAGCACTTCGTGTGGCCAGCCACTATCGTCAACCGAAGTACAACTCAGGTTCGTCGAACACATCTCGCATGGCGAATGAATCTCAGCCACGCATTCATTTTCGTTTTCGATTGCCTGGACTATAATCATAGCCCCAAACACAATCAATCCTTTATTCAGAAGCATGTAGAGTAAAGTAGAATAAATAAAGTAATTCAAGCATGTTATAGAGCATAATATAAATAAGAAATACAAACACATATATTTCATAAGTAAGTGGTTAAATTAAACAAACAACATGGAGGAAATCATATACATCTCTAAGATAGCTGAGAATCCTATCTCAACACTTACCTAAAGCACAATCCTTTAAGTACTTACTCTTACAAGCATTTTCACAAATACTTAGGATACACTCTTTCAACATACGTAGCGTATATTACTAAGAACATGTATTAGGGCGAACCCTTTCGCCAAGTAAGTATTATACACATATATAGCATGCTCATACAGTAATTAATCATAGAAAACACACTTTCAAAATTTACACGTATACAGTACTTTCTACAAATACGAGGAATACAGTATATTCAACATAGTTAACGTATAATAAAAAAATGAAACGGACAGCACTTTGTACATGTGCAATAATATACAGATCATGAATCTATCATTATCTGACATTGAAAGCATTAAAAACCATAACCTATACGTCTAAAGTCTGCACCTTACGCTGTAGAAGCATAATGAACTCGATAAATTTGCTAAGCTTTTGTATACGGTAGTTTGGCAACCCATAGAATGAAATAGATTAGTTATTTCATCATTTGCAATGTTCATAACCCTAGATCAGATTAGGGTTAGGGTTTCTTACGTAGAAACGAAGTAAAAAATGTCGGAAAAGTGATAAGAATGATGTGGTTAGGCACGGATAACAGCAGGGTAGAGTGGCAGGGAGATCCTCCCACATCTCCCACACTTTCTCTCTCTCTTCTCTCTTCTCTCTCTTAGGTTTTCTCAAATTCGTATAGAATGAGAGAGTAAGGGTTTAAGGTCCTTATATAGGCCCAAAACACTCCAAAATAGACTCAGGAACAAGGTATACTTAAGTTATGTCCAAAGCGGGTCCATTTCGATCCAACGGAGCACTTCTGGCGGCCCCTTTTCTGTGTGCGGTCGGACTTAAGCTCACCAACCTTGGATCTAGGTGGAGTTAAGTTTTCGTTCCAGTCAAATTTTCAGATCACACGTGGCGGATCAGTTTCAGTTCAACGGTCACCGCAACTCGATCAGGGTTACAAGTACATGGACATGTGTATGAAATTTTCCCTAATTCGAGGGTGTATTTGCGTCAGATTCTGACGGTCTGGTTGCTTATATCAGGCCCGCAAGTGACAAGTCTCAGATTACTTAAATGAGACTTGATTTCTTAAGAAATCTACATTTTCTCACACTCTTCACTTCGGGCTCAAGCGAATAGCCGTGAGACATTATCTGGATTTGACTTCTGAGATAGTTGTCAAGCCCAGCAAGGCAGTCCTAACCGTTTAACTTCGCGTTAATCGAACTTTCGACGTGCGGTCCAGATCTGATATGGAGTTTCGTGATGCTCCCGAGAGCAATCGGGTAATGAGATTAATCCTTGATTTTAGGGTAACCTAGCGTCAATAGTTTCATAAGTTTTGGGTCTTGTAGATCATATTTAAAGTGGTTCAAGTTAATTCTATTGATCGTTTAGTTCAGTACTTAACCAAATTCCGCCCTAATTATGACAAAATACAATCCTAAGGCAGTTCTATGCCCCTTTCTGGTGATTTGAGATAGTATATCATTTTAATTATTTTTCTAGTAGTTCATTATCAAGTCTACTTTATCTCTACCAAATTTGATTAGGTTTCATATTGAAGAGAAATTCTAGAAATTCTAGAAGCGACAGCTGTCCAAACTAATGATTTCCAGATAGTTGTCACAATGACCTATATTTAGCTATATTAAAAATTTTATTATATATTTCTATTATTTTTATATAAAACTATACTTATTAAGCTTCAATCTGGTTTTTGAATCACCTAATTCGCAGTTATAACGAGGGAGATATGACTTTTTGAAGTTCAAAAAAGAAAATGTACAGAAAATAATGAAAACGGACGACCTAATGACAATGACCGGCCCGCCGCCCGCATTTTTGGCGAGGCCTCGCCAACTCGGCGATGCCCTCACCCGTCACTGACCTATTTGGGGTGATTTTGCCATCTGATACCTAAAATGAATGTATTTTACAAACTGGGATGAGTTATTCGACATGCAATATATGTTTTTGGGGTAGGAGAAGCTGATCTATCCATATAGCCTACTTATTTTACGAGATTCCAAAAGGTTAATGGTTAAAAACCCATTTTATTTATTTATTTACTATTCATAGTAATTTTTAGGTTAAGTATTGATCAATATTACTTAAACTTTAAGATTTGTGTCTAATATGAAAGCACGTAGAAAATTTTGAAGGACGAGGTAGTGAAATGTGAGATTTTGAAGGAAATGTGAGATTTTGAAGAAAATGGTTTGAAAAGGGATTTGAGACTTTTGAATTGAGCATTTGAGAAGTTAATCAGGTGTTAGGATTGACCCATTGCCTGAAGACGTCTATCACCAGGTTGGGAAAAATCTGGGATGTTACAATCTACCCCCCTTAAAAATAATTTCGTCCCTGAAATTAGCTAAGGGTAATAAGTACGAATTATCTTATTTCATTTGCCTAAGACTTATCGATTTACGTGTGGTAAGGTGTATCTTGTGCATACTAGTCTAGTACATTTTAAGTTGCCCCCCTTAAAAATAATTTTCTTTTATCCCTTACTTATCGCCTAACAGGTTGATACAATTTATGTCTTTATCTATTTGGAGTCTTGACGATGATTCCCAACAATTTAGAGTAAAATAGCTGTTTTCAATGTTTGACCAACACGGAGAGATGGTTATAGTGGGCTTGATCCCGATACATTGATCATCTACCTGGCCAGGGTAGAAAGCTCATCGTATCCCTTCCTAGTCCTGGTGGCTCCTGGTCTTCTACTCGGCCAAGCAGTGAGTCCATTGGTAGTCGCCCAGGATTGAGAATTGGGTCAAGCTGCGAATGCTTCACAGTTTATATTTCAGTAACTTTATAGACTGATCACTCTAAAAACTTAGGGAATGCCCATCACAGAAAGGTGCAAATGTTCTATTTCTCGGGTTGCCCTTTAGGTCTTGATCTAAGAGAGTCCTTGTTATTATCTATGTCCAAGGAAATAGCGAATCAAATCTTACTAGATCATCCTAAAACAGTTTTTTTTCATAGTAGAACTTGCTAGGGCTTCTATTATGCTTGTATTCAATGAGCATAGTTGTAGATACGTTGACCTTGGCTATTGTAATTTAGTTCGCACCCGACCTATTCTGTACTATGAATTTGTTTAACACTTGAACCCTAATTGCTTTACATTCTAAGGAAGATTCAGATCCTATTTAATGGCCTATCTTTATGTACAGTCTGGATCAATTCCATTCGATCCTGGGCCAGTGGGGCAAGGGTCCACCACGCTTCCGCTGCGCCACCCAGATCAAAGAGATGTATTAGGTGTTCTACCTCCCTTAAAAATTTATTTCTACCTCCAGGGTTCAAGATTTATGTCCTGTTCCATATGTCGGAACAAGGTGTAATGTAGGACCTATCCTTGACACGAAACGGGAAACAATCCCCCAATACAATGGTCTTCCTTTCATCGATGATGCGTATTATGGCATTGGTACCTATGATTATAGAAAGGAGCTAAAGATGATGGGTATTGTGGTTGATTTCAGGGACAGGTGTGAGTCGAGGCAATATGCCTAATCCTACCAAAGAGTTTTGTCACGGTCCAGACTTATCCTATTTAATCATGTCTAAATTAACAGGCAGGCTATCTTTCTACGTACATATGCACAATATGTATGCCAACATGGCATGTGATTTGGGGCCGAATTCCTAACTGTCTGTTGCCCATTTGGGAAATTTCTTGGGCTTAAAAAGAAAATCTCTATTGGCTATATGTTCTTAACACTTCTCGAAGACGAAATAATAAACGTTGGGTGTAAATGGTAGGGCCAACACGAAAGGAAAGTTGTATAGTAGGTCTGAGTCGGATACGTAAATCTTCTGCCTCGCGAGGACAGAAAATTTGTTGTATCAGTTCTTAATCCTAGTTGATCCCGACCTTCTGCTTGATCAGAGTAGAGAGTTCATTGGTAACTACCAGGATTGAGAATTCAATTCAAATCGCGAATACCTCGCTGATAAATATAGTTTCTCTACTCCATGCTCCTGATTGTAATAAGTCTTTAGGAAGGCAATTCAAAGGGGTGTATTGATTTGACCTAACATTAAATCTAAGGGATACTGAGCATGTATAGTTACTAATCAAACAACCCTCCTACGAGTTATTAAAGAAGCCTATGAGTACCAAGGGGATTCAACGAAGGAACGGGGTCTCGCTCTAACCTAATCAAGCCGACTAACTAAGTCTATCATGCAATTGGCTTAGCATAATTAATTAGTTTTTTTTTACTTTCCTTAGCCTAACCAGTAGTCTAGTCTTAATTTAGGAGTAGCGGTAATCCACTGGTTGTAATCCAAAGTCTATGCTTATACACTAGATGATTTTATACCCTTTCTAATATAAGAAATTGTTTTATCACTTAGGGTAAAAGTTGTCTGATTGGGAGTTGCCCGAACTTGAATTTAACAATGCTCGAGCACGACACACATGCTCCTACTAACTAAGAAGGTCTTAGGGTTCTCGTTACTACATCAGTAGATTTCCTATATTGTTAGGTCGTTCGAATCTAGGAACACCACTCTAGGTCCAAAACTCTATGGGCCTATTTGACTAGTGGTCTCAAGTTATATTAAATGGGTTTGCATTGTTAATCCCACCTCGGGATTGGAAGTGACATGTTTGGTAGGAGGGTGAGAGGGGATTAAAATTAATTTCATAGGCTTTGGAAAATGAGCCTTGTGTTAGAAAGTGTGAGATGGGATGTCCAAATCCCATGATGAGGAATTTCCAAGTGTAATTTGAAAGGAAATCCCGAAATATACTTTTCATTGTATATATTCCAAACATGGTGTTGAAAACCATGGGATATACCCAATCTAGGGACCATACCTTACACCTACATTTATTATTACTTTTACAATTACATCCACCCAATCTCACTTAATGTAGTTGGCCGAACAGGCCCTAAACGTCCTCAAACATCCAAAGACGGTAACCCATGCAAACCACAAGACAACAGTATGGATGACTAGACATTCGAGAAAATGACCGTACTAAGCTCGGATAGAGCCATGG
The DNA here is from genome assembly GCA_030180095.1 of Magnolia changhungtana. Taxonomy (NCBI): domain Eukaryota; kingdom Viridiplantae; phylum Streptophyta; class Magnoliopsida; order Magnoliales; family Magnoliaceae; genus Magnolia; species Magnolia changhungtana. The sequence goes on from JASAUF010000039.1 coordinate 1,957,741, forward strand.
AAAAGTGAAGAAAAGGGAGAAAAGGGTTGGGGTCTTTAGGTCTCCATGGATTTGAGCCTTAACAAGGATTGTAAAGGCCCAAATGACAGGGTTTGAAGAAGGAAAGTGAAGAAAATGGATGGGTTAGTGAGCTTACATGATTTCAAGCTTCAAAGGGGGGTGTACGAGCTCAAATGAAAGGGAAATGAGAGAGACCGCAGCTGTAGGAGGGAGTTTTCAAATGGGTAACGATGGTAGTGCACCAAAATAGAAGGAGTGATTGGAGGGGCGTTTTCTATGAAAAATCAAAAACTTTGCGGAGAAAGGAGAGCTTGGAGGGGTGCTTTGTGAAGGAGGGGAGGGTTTGAGAGAGAAAATGAAAATTTTGAGGGAAAGGGAGAGTTTGGAGGGTGATTTTGTGAAGGAAGTATGTGTTTGGGGAGGGTTTAAGACATGGTCCCTATACCAGGGGGTCACCCTAGTTCCTAAACACGATCGGCCCGAGCCACAGGCCCGACCCGGCCCGCTGACCTGTGAGGCCTCGCTGACCGGGTGAGGGCCTCACCACCCCCTGGACCAACTGGAAATGCCTCGCCATTTGGGTAAGGTCCTCATGACCCCTAGGCCCCAAAAGGTATGGGTCCCACCCTGGGTCCCCCTAGATTGATCATTTCGATCCCCCGACTCCGATTTGAGCCGTTTCGGGTCATTTCAGGTGATTGCTGATGCACAGCTGTATCTGTACATTCCTAAGGACCGGGATGGGGTGATTTATGATCTAGACTTGTCATTTGACGGTCCAAAAGTAGTTTGGGGTTGACTCATACGATCATGGTCAAGTACAGACTCAAACAAAACGACCGATTTTACTGAACTTCGACAATTGGCGAAACCGGGACACCTATGAATGTTTCTACATTTTTCTCACACCCACCTATGTCAAAAAGTGTCAGCATACGTCGTGCGACCATAACCCAGGTTTGGTTTAATCCAAATCATGCTTTGATACCATCTTGTAATGCCCTGAAAATCGGGGGTCGAGTAAAGCTCAGCTCCCAAGTTCCAGCGTATCACTTATGCAACATAGATAATGATGATTATGATGAGGGCATTGAAACATGAATGAGATAATGTTACTAGGTTAATTCATTACAAGTACAATTCCAAAATATACCAAATGCGTAAGGTCCTCTAGTCAACATCCCTATAACCCCGTCGATCAAGACACGGCTCACATGAAGCTGCCAGAATATAACACATACAAGAAGGCATCCTCGTCATCGTAAAAGTCCAGCTCCGCCTCATAAGCATCACCATCACCTGTGGCTACAACAGGATCTGGTTGGTGTGTACAACACCGTCCCGTAATGTGGGAGTGAGTGATCAACTCAGTGGAACGATAAAGCATAGGTTAACATGTTCTCAATTCAGTCAAGCAGTAATGATAGAGCATTACAATCAACATTCCTAAGTACTGTAATTAATGCAAGGATGAGATGCAATTATGATGCATGCCCTCGCCAACATACTCTCTCGTGCAGCACCATCTTACGTCCGTGGCATGCTGTCACCCTCGGTGCTCCACATCTTCCAGGCACATATAATGCGATGATGAGCATGATTACCGAGTTGTTATTAGTCCATTTCAAATAGCAGTATTGGTAAACTAAGGTACCTTCCTTATATCATTCCCAAACAATGATCCATTCTATGGGTCGTCAGTCCTAGACAATCTCATATGATGGTGTGTTTTTAGGTCACTGCAAGGGCTGCTAGGGCTGTTACGCGGAATCATTACACCATCCCCCATCACCTTATCAATACAGGCCTAGTTTATACTCTGTTACTACGGGAAGGCTCGTCGCCTCATCGTAGATTTAGAGTATGCTCGAGATCACTACACTGGGTACGGTTAGGGCTACTAGGGCTGTTACACGGAATCGTTGCACGACTCCCCCATCACCTATCAAAGCAGTGTAGGCCGACAGCTCGAATATAGTGTCTCATTCCACCATAATCAGCTCACGAGTCTGGTTGCACAATGGTCACTACAGGGAGGCTCGTGGCCCTAGCATAGGCCGGTAGCTCGACCACGGTGTCCCATACCACCATGCTCGGCTCATGAGTCTTGGTGGATCGAGGTACCACGGTTAACGGGATTCCACTGGTAAGGTTAGTACCTCGAGTTCAAGCAGTAGCATCCAAACATAGTGAACATACATTAAACAGATCGGATTGCTTGACGAGCTCGGCTATCTCGAGTGCACAACAAGTTGAACGATATGAAGCACATAAGCACTTTGTGTGGCCAGCCACTATCGTCAACCGAAGTACAACTCAGGTTCGTCGAACACATCTCGCATGGCGAATGAATCTCTGCCACGCATTCATTTTTATTTTCGATTGCCTGGACTATAATCATAGCCCCAAACACAATTAATCCTTTATTCAGAAGCATGTAGAGTAAAGCAGAATAAATAAAGTAATTTAAGCATGTTATAAAGCATGTTATAGAGCACAATATAAACAGGAAATACAAACACATATATTTCATAAGTAAGCGGTTAAATTAAACAAACAACATGGAGGAAATCATATACATCTCTAAGGTAGCTGAGAATCCTATCTCAACACCTACCTAAAGCACAATCCTCTAAGTACTTACTCTTACAAGCATTTTCACAAACACTTAGGATACACTCTTTCAACATACATAGCGTATATTAGTAAGAACATGTATTAGGGTGAACCCTTTCGCTAAGTAAGTATTATACACATATATAGCATGCTCATACAGTAATTAATCATGACAAACACACTTTTAAAATTTACACGTATACGGTACTTTCTACAAATACGAGGTATACAGTATATTCAACATAGTTAACATATAACCGAAAAATGAAATGGACAACACTTATTCAGTGCAATAACATACAGATCATGAATCTATCATTATCTAACATTGAAAGTATTGAAAACCATAACCTATACATCTAAAGTCCGCACCTTACGCCGTAGAAGCATAATGAACTCAATAGATTCTCTAAGCTTTAGTATACGGCAGTTCGACAACCCATAGAATAAAATAGATTAGCTATTTCATCATTTGCAATGTTCATAACCCTAGATCATATTAGGATTAGGGTTTCTTAGGTAGAAATGAAGTTAAAAATGCCAGGAAAGCGATAAAAACGATGTGGTTAGGCACGGATAGCAGCAGGGTAGAGTGGCAGGGAGATCCTCCACATCTCCCATACTTTCTCTCTTTTCTCTCTTCTCTCTCTTAGGTTTTCTCAAATTCGTATAGAATGAGAGAGTGAGGGTTTAAGGTCCTTATATAGGCCCAAAACACTCCAAAATAGACTCAGGAACAAGGTATACTTAGGTTATGTCTAAAGCGGGTCCATTTCGATCCAACGGAGCACTTCTGGTGGCCCCTTTTCTGTGTGCGGTCGAACTTAAGCTCACCAACCTTGGATCTAGGTGGAGTTAAGTTTTCATTCTAGTCGAATTTTCAGATCACGCGTGGCGGACCAGTTTTTAGTTCAACAGTCACCGCAACTCGATCAGGGTTACAAGTACATAGACATGTTGATGAAATTTTTCCTAATCCGAGGGTGTATTTGGGTCAGATTATGATGGTCTGTTGCTTATATCAGGCCCGCAAGTAACAAGTCTCAGATTACTTAAATGAGACTTGATTTCTTAAGAAATCTACATTTTCTCACACTCTTCACTCTGAGCTCAAGCAAATAGCCATGGGACATTATCTGGATTTGACTTCCGAGATGGTTGTCAAGCCCAGCAAGGCGGTCCTAATCGTTTAACTTTGCATTAATCGGACTTTCGACATGCGGTCCAGATCTGATATGGAGTTTCGTAATGCTCCCGAGAGCAACCGGGTAATGAGATTAATTCTAGATTTTAGGGTAATCTAGCGTCAACGGTTCTACAAGTTTTGGGTCTTGCAGATCTTATTTAAAGTGGTTCGAGTTAATTCTATTGATCGTTTAGTTCAGTACTTAACCAAATTCCACCCTAATTATGACAGAATACGATCTAAGGTAGTTCTATGCCCCTTTCTGGTGATTTGAGGTAGTATATCATTTTAATTATTTTTTTAGTAGTTCATCATCAAGTCTACTTCATCTTTACCAAATTTCATTAAGTTTCGTGTTGTAAAAAAATTCTAGAAATTCTAGAAGCGGCAGCTGTCCAAACTAATAATTTCCAAACAGTTGTCACAATGACCTATATTTAGATATATTAAAAATTTTATTATATTTTTATATTATTTTTTTATGAAACTAGACTTATTAAGCTTCAATATTATTTTTGAATCACTTAATTCGGAGTTATAACGAGGGAGATATGACTTTTTGAAGTCGGATAAAAATTACAGAAAATGTGGCCGAAAATGGGCCAACCAATGAACTGCGGCCCGCCCTGGCCCGCATTTTTGGCGAGGCCTCGCCAACTCGGTGATGCCCTCACCGGTCACTGACCTATTTGGGGTGATTTTGCCATCTGATATGTAAAATGGATGTATTTTACAAACTGGGATGAGTTATTCGACGTGCAATATATGTTTTTGGGGTAGGAGAAGCTGATTTATCGATGTAGCCTACTTATTCGTGTTATTCCAAAAGGTTAATGGTTAAAAACCCATTTTATTTATTTATTTACTATTCATAGTAATTTTTAGGTTAAGTATTGATCAATATCACCTAAACTTTAAGATTTGTGTCTAATATGAAAGCATGTAGAAAATTTTGAAGGACGAGGTAGTGAAATGTGAGATTTTGAAGGAAATGTGAGATTTTGAAGAAAATGGTTTGAAAAGGGATTTGAGACTTTTGAATTGAGTGTTTAAGAAGTTAATCAGGTGTTAGGATCAACCCATTGCCTGAGGATGTCTATCACCAGGTTGGGAAAAATCCGGGATGTTACAGTTACACCCACCCACACCCTCCCAGGGATGCTCAACCGAGGGAGGTAGTGGACCTCGACTCCTCCTCTTCACTAGTCAAGTAAGCCCGAGTCGAGATGGTTCAGGACAACGAGGTGGTCTATGAGCACTAGAGCTTGGCCCTTGAGGACCTTGCAACGTGGGGGCCTCCTTTTCTTCCATCCCCAGGAACCTAGCCATGCTGGTGAACTAGAGTTGGGGCTACGTGCCTGAGGAGGAGGTCAATGCAATGATGTCCCTCCATCTTGACCTCCTCCTCGGGTCGATGGCTTCCCCACCCATTAGGGTAAGTCAGTCAGCCATGATGTTGTAGTCGGTCATATCTGTGTATACCCTTCTTTTTTGTTATCCCTCTGCTAACTCGATTTTTTTTCTCTTGCAAGAGGTCCTAGGAGTCCTCGTAATCTAACGATTCTCACTTAACCTAAAGGCTCGAATCAACAAGGTGAACCACAGGCTTAATGCAGTAAGGGTCGATCTGAAGGCGAAAGCCTTAGAGCGGTGCAGGCCATAGAGGCTCAAGCAGCTCTCCATGCTGAGACCGAGGCCCTCCGAGATGCCCTGTGGGTGTCCTCAGAGGAACACAAGGCTGATGCCTCTTGGCTGGTGGCAGAGCGACATGAAAAGGCCTAGCTAATAGACAAAGTTATTGAGCTGAAGGCATGGGGTTGTCGAAGCGGGGGCTCGGTTGGCTAAGGTGAAGGCCAGGGCTACTGAAACGGGGGCAAGGTCGATGGACCGAGGCTAGAGCAATTGAGGTGGAGGTTGGCATGCTGGTAAGGGAGGTGGCTGTTGTGGAGGCTTATAAGGTCTCAAAGGGCCACACCACCAAGCTGGAGGATTATTTCAATGCCTGCTTCCAAAAGTGTTGAGAGGAGGTTCAACGTTAGTTCCCCAAGCTTGACTTGTCATGGTTGGATGAGGAGGTGGCCTCCACAGTTGAAGACATTGCCGATTATCAGGTTGCCTGATATAAGATCGTCGGCGAGGCCGTATCTGGGCTGGCTACCAACAAGGAAGGGGATGCTGCTGAGGTTGTCCCTAAACAGGAGGGACGTTTAGGGACGGCCTCCACCCTCATAGGTCAGCTGCTCTGGGCCTTATATTTTGTAACATCTTTTTGTAATTATACTTTTTTTTTATAACTTGTACTTGTATTCACCTTTAATGACAAAATTTTATTATAAACCTTGCTTCCTCTGTCTTTACTTTGGTGTGCTCACTTTACTTCATTTATGTGTATGCTTGTTGCCCCCCTTCCCCCAACTTTCAAACTGAGCTAGCTCGAGCTTGGAAGTGATACGGTGAATGACAGTAGGGGTCAGACCCTTTAGGAGCCTGTTTGGGAACGTTCTTGTCGAGCACTTAGGTCGGTGTTGAGCATTCGTTTATGGGTTGTGCCCCTTTAGTTCGTTACCTTATCAGGGTAACAAGCTCAGCTGAAGGGTGCCTTTCTCGGCCTCTCCCTCTCCTCGACTTCCTAGCCACTGTGTCTTTCACAGTTGGACGGGCACCTCCTCGGGTTCGGCCCCTTCTTAGACTCTCTAGCTGTTGCACTTGTTACTTATAGATACTAGGTCATTGATGTAGGAAAAATGTATTTTTTTATTCATAAAAGATATTTACAAGTAGTTAACACCTAAGGTGTTTTGTTGACCTGACACACTTGAGTTGCTTGTAGAACTTGATTTGATCAGTCTCTACTGATAGTAGATCTTCAAGTGCTCTATATTTTAAGTATGAGGCAGGGCTCATCCTTCTAAGTCCTCAGCTGTTATGTCCCTGGTCGTGCTACACCAGTGATGTTGTAGGGTCCTTCCCAGCTCGGTCCTAGGGCTCTCAAGTCAGGCTCCTTCATGCCCAGGGAGACCTCTCGAAGCACTAAGTCTCCTACTTTGAATCTTTACTGCTTCACTCTTGTGTTGTAGTGCTGAGTAGCTCTCTGTTGGTAGTGGCGAGTCTCACCTGTACATTGTCTCTGAGTTCCTCGAGTAGGTTGAGACTCAGTAGCATCTGTTCATCATTCTCCTCTGGTTGGAATAGCTCAGTTCAGCTCGAGGACATTTTAATTTCTATTGGGAGTACAACCTATGAAATGAAGGCTAGTGAAAAGGGAGTCTCCCCAATGGTCATTTGTGCCGTAGTCCAATACACCCATAAGACGTGGTAGTTCATTGGCCCCATGCTCTTTTGAATTTCTAGAGCTTAATCTTGAGGTGGCTCTTGATGATTTTATTGTCATGCCTCAAACTAGGAAACCGAGCTCATAAAATTTTCGATTGCCGAATCCGGCGACGGCAGCCTCCGTAGTACCATATTCTCGGATCCTGGCACTATGTATACAAGGTTCCGATCCTGGGATCATATAAGGAGGATTTTCAACGTGAATTTATTTTGTAATAAGCATAACCATAAGCATAACTCATGAACAATAACCATAAGACACCATTACAAAATTCACTATGATAAAAAAAACTTTACGGTACAATGCGCATGAAGGGAAATACAATGATAATAATAACGAAAACTCCTAAAGCTCGACTGCACGCTCCTGCTACGAATAAGCTACGGCTGCGTCCTGGTGTCACCTACATGCATCAATCATGCATAAGCTTATAGAAAGCTTAGGGGGTGGTGAGAGTGTGTGTGCAATATAAACATGCTCGGAATGCAATATAAGAGTAATGTGGAATCATTCTGATAAGTCCATGAATACTAACAACCATACCAAGGATATGTGATGCAAGGCATGAATGTTATCGGCCATACTAAGACCATGCGATGCAAGACATGAATGCTATCAGTCACACCAAGGCCATGTGATGCGAGATGCAACTCAAGCATACCAGTCCTCATCCGAATCCACATATCAATACAGCTCATCACTAGAGCATTAAATATCAGTATAGTTCTCACACTGGATAATCACCAGGGTTTAGTACACTCCAAATGACACTACCCATTTCTCAGGTGCGTAGTCTAAGTGAGCATAAGGAACCTTACTATTTACCTAGCCAATAGCCTGTCAATACCTATCCGGCACATCGATAATAGACCCATTTATGAGCTGGTCATACTCAGCCTAACAATGCCCTCTACCCTCAGGCGGGTAAGGCCTCACCCCTTTTCAACCGACCACGATATAGTGGGAGACGCGACCTCCTGGTATTCAGCCCTCGTGCGCTCATGTATCCACTCGGTCTTGACATTGGAGCGTCTTCCGGTACCGTCAGGTTTAAGAATTTTCACTTAAGGACATCTATGGCACCCCGATGCTATTAACAGTATTTTCGGTGTCCGATCCTGCCATTCACGATATACCTGTGGAGGCCACAGCCTTGATGTTGCTAGGGCGTACAGTAATCATGTCACACAAATGCGAGGTGCATGAATCACACTATCAGTCATGCAATAAACCTACATGTATCGTGCGCTCGTGTGGGGCAACTCCCCTTATCAGGGAGCCTCATAAACAATTTGCCCAATGGCATATGCTATGATCAGTCACTCCTCATATCAAACATACATATGATGTGTATGGTCATGAATCATGGAGCTATACCAAGCATGTTATATAGTGATAAACTCTCTTTATAACGAAGATGGGCCTAGACGACTTATACATAACAAGTATGGGCCTAATAATGGGCCCTAGGGAGAGTTACAATGCGGACATTTAACCATCATTGCTCTTACAATGTAGACGTCAAACCATCATTGCTCCCAACGTATGGACCATTATAAACATTATATTTGGCCTCACACAAAGGCCTCACGTACATCTCTTTGGGTCTCACTTATGGGCCTTAAATGTATCACAATGGGCCTCATCATATGGGCTTCATATATAACGCATTGGGCCATAACAATGGGTCTCACATACATCAAGTGGGCCACACCAATGGGCCTCATATACATTAAGTGGGCTGCATCAATGGGCCGTGCCAATGGCCCTCATATACATCAAGTGGGCCGCACCAATGGCCCTCATATACATCAAGTGGGCTGCATAATGGGCCGCACCAATGGCCCTCATATACATCAAGTGGGTTGCATTAATGGGCCGCACCAATGGGCCTCATATACATCAAGTGGGCCGCATCAACGGGCCTCATATACATCAAATGGACGGACGATGTGGATATTTCTCATATACATCACGCGGGACCCACTGAACTTGCTACCGAAAATAATAACTATATAACTGGTGTGGTAGACTAGCCAGTCAGCGCCGACCATCCAGATGGATAGTCTGGATTACAAATAGATGGACGGTGTTGATAAAACTCATACATCATGTGGGGCCTTGTTCAAATGGATGGAGAGTGTGGATGTACCCCATAGACATCATGGATCCATGGTCCTTGCTGTATTACAACAGTTATATAGCTAATGGAGGTATTTCAGCTAATCCGCTTCCAAAGCAGGTGGGTCCCACCACATACATATATGTATATATCATATATATATATATATATATATATGAATAGTTTGGATATGCATCATGTGTGGATATGCATCACGGAATGAACGATTTGGATATGAAAAATACCTCGTGATCAAGGACCACAGGACTTGCTGAAGTTAATACCTCAGCTATATATATATATATATATATATATATATATATATATATATATATAAGGGAAAAGGTACTATGCGCTCGAGCTCACGATAACCTCTCATGAGGTCAAGTTGTGTTGGCCCCACCATGATGCATGTTGACCATCAACACTGTGCATTTGATGGGTCCCCTTTAAATTTTGGGATATCCCAAAAATCAGCCGTATATATACGGAACTCGTGGGCCATACCATCTAAAATCATGTGAAGACATGCGAAAACATATAAAAGCACTTGGTGGGGCCCACTGAGTTTTGAGCCAATTCTTTGAAATGGTCCGAACCCTCATCCAAGTGGGACACACATAATGGATGGGTGGATTTGCAAACCACATCTCGGTGGGCCCAAAAAATGATTATTAATGTTTTAATGGTGCACGGCCCCTCTCAACTTCTGTATGTGGTGTGGCCCACACAAGTCACAGATTGACTTGATTTTGAGACCTAGGCCCACGATGGAATGGTGCATCTAACTGATGGGGTAGATGTTCGAAACGCATCACGGTGGGGCCCACACAGCTCGACCTTATGGGACATTCCCATCAGCTTGAGCGCATAGTACCTTTTCCTATATATATATATATATATATATATATATATAGCTGGTGTGAGGTACACCAGCTAATCCGTCCAGCACAGCAGGTGGTCCCACATGGGGCCACCACTAACGTATATATATAAAATACAGTATTATAATATATTTTATTATTTTTTTAATTTGAAAATGTCCAGCTTCTAGACCCTGGATGCTGGATGGACGATGTGATAGATCACAAACATCAAGGTGGGCCCCACTGACCCCGCACGTGCAGGGTGGGTCCCACATGCCACAAAATGATATCTTCAAATGGCTGGACAATATGGATTTAATGCTTACCTGAGTGCATCTCGCAGGACCGTCCAGGTACGGATGGCCTGAATTTACATTACATGCTAGGTGGGCCCCACCCCCACATGTATTGCACGTGTGGGATGGGCCCCACATGAGCCAAGTGGATGGACCGTTTAACATACCTCTATTGACATTAATCCAGCAGCTAATAGCTACCGGACGGTGTGGATTTCCATGGATGGGGTGGGTCCACGCGTGTGGGACCCACCTTAACATCAAGCTGATATTTGAATTTTTCCCTTTATCTGGACCTGTCCAGATGGACAGGTCAGCGGGCCTGCCACTGGACAGTCCAACAAGGTGGGTCCAACATATGGACGGCATGGATCAAATACATTCATCATGATGGGATCCATCCGGGTGGGCCACACAGCCACATGGTTCCACGTGTGGACAGCATGGATAAAAATACATACATCATAGGTGGGCCATGACATATGGGAAAAAGAGAGAGAGGGAGAGAGAAAGAGAGATAGAGGGTGTATAGGCGGGACCCCGCCTCTATGGGCCCCTCTTTGATCACACACATACATCAAAATGGGTCCCAACATAAGTGGGCCCTTAAATGGAAATCAATGGTGGATCACCCACCGATGACACTCCTTCTTTAGCTCCTTGGACTCCTAGGCTCCTTGGCTAACTCTTTAAGGGTGGATGATGAAGTTTGAAGGGTTAGATGATGAGATTGGGTGGTAGGGAGTTGGGCCTCTCTTGGCTATTTTCTCTCATGAGGATTTTCTCTCATGGAAGCTCGGGAAATGGTGGTGAGAATGAGAGAGGAGAGGGTGTTGTAAGAAAGATGGGATGGGTGGAGAGAAAGAGAGAATTGACTTTGCGAATGTGAGAGAGATGGGAGCCATGCCTTGTTGGTAAGAGAGGGATGGATTATGTACATGACTTGTGATTGATTGATTGATGTGATGTGTTGTAGAGATTCTTTCAGAATTCGCAACTTGCGGCATTTCTTCGAAATATACATGGGCCCACACTCCTAGCTTGGGTATCGCATCGGCGCATGAGACACGGCGTTGGAACTACGACGACGACGCGGTCGCTAGGGTACAAGTTTCGAGTCGATTCAACATAAATATATAGGATGCGACTTAGGGTCACGTGCAAAAGCCGATTACAGGTCGCAGGTTGCCGGAATTCGACAGGGAGGACCGCGGAAGCCTATGGAACTGTATAGTCTAGGATACGGGCCTTACATTTGTTGATTGCCTCCACCTAGTTGTTGGCTTATGAGTGCTGAGGTGAGGCGAAGGCATTGCAAATGTCGAGTTTCTCACATAGTCATCGGAACCTGGTGTTGTCAAACTTCCTTCCATTATCAGTAACAATAGTGTGGGGTATGCCGAACTTGTAGATGATGTTCCTCCAGATGAAGTCAATTATTTTTTATTAAGTGATACGAGCTAAGGGCTAGGCCTCGGCCCTCATTGTGAAGTAGTTGACATCGATGATGAAAAACTTTATCTGACCCTTATAATTCAATAGGGCCCGATGATGTCGACTTCCCATTGTACGAAAGGCCAAGGCCCACTCATCAGGGTCAGTTGCTTGGGTGGCTGCCATGGTACCACTGCAAAGCGCATGCACTTATCACATTTTCTTACAACTCGCATGATGTCCTCGTGCATAGTAGGCCAATAGTATCCTTGCTAGAATGCTTTATGCATAAGGCTCTCCCTATCGAGTAGTTTTCACAGGCACCTTCATAAATTTCTCTCAGGACATATTCGGCCTCATCCGGTCATAAGTACCTCAGGTAGGGTAGTGAAAACCCGTTCTTATATAGGACATCCCCCAATATCGTGTACTGAGTAGATCAATATCTGATTTTCTGAGCTTCTAGTTTGTCTTTAAGAAACTCACCTTGTTGTAGGTAGCGTATGATTGAGTCAATCCATCTCGGTGCATAGTTGACTGGAAGGGCCGCTGTCTGGTCGGGTTGACTGATGCTCAGCTCGGGCAGAAATTCAATCAGGATGGTCCTTGCAAGGTCAATGTCGATGGCTAAGGCTAACCTGGTGAGGGATTTCGCATTGGCGTTCTCGGATCTCGGGACTTATATGATTTTGTACTCTTCGAATTCCTTGAGTAGTTCATGAACCATGGTTAGGTAGGCGATCATCTTTTCCCCTTTTGCTCAATACTCAGTGGTCGCTTGGTTGACCACTCGCTATGAGTCATTATAGATTTTCAGCTTTTTGGCAGTCATTGCTTTGGATAATTGTAGACCGACCAGTGAAATAGCGGTGAAGACCGCTTGGGTTGAAGTCGGAATATGCCAATATGTCCTAGAGGGGGTGAATAGGACTTTTTAAAGATTTATACATTATTTAAAAATCCTATCACTCTAATCCTATCATGTATACAATTTTCAGGATTACTCAAATGTAACTCTACCGGTTTCCAAGCCAAGTAGAGGATCCAATCACAAACTAATCAAGATATAGCAATATACAACTTAGTCTATGTTGGATGTGACTGTGTGTGTGTGTGAGAGATGTGATCAGATATATAAATAGATTGTCATGAAGCACACATAGAGAAAGCAATCATAAACACAATCATTTTATAGTGGTTCAACGATAAGTCTACTCCACTCCCAGCTGTCGCACTCAACCCTTGAGTGTACCGGATTTCACTAAAGAGGTTTCCCAGGGTTCACCTCTAACCTAAGGTTTTAAATTAGGTTCACCTTTAACCTTTACACGGAGGTTTCTACTTTCAAATCTGGAGTTTCTTGGTTCACTCTTAACTAGATGTTTATGCTCTCCATAGAGCAAGGGTCCACACAACGCACCCAGAGGTTTCTACTCGGTTCACCTCTAACCCTGGAGTTTCACTGGTTCACTCTTAACTAGATGTTTATACTCTCCATAGTGCAAGGGTCCACACAACGCACCCAGAGGTTTCTACTCGGTTCACCTCTAACCCTGGAGTTTCACTGGTTCACTCCTAACCAGATGTTTATGCTCTCTACAGAGTAAGGGTCCACACAATGCACCTACAACGTACACTCCCGTAGGAGGCCTCCTTGAGGACTTCAAAGGGTGAGAACCACTTAAGACCCAATCCTAGAAAGGAATGATCGCAAGTGTCCTCCTGGACTCTAAATACTTATAGATAAGTTGATGAGTCCCGTTAAGCACAACGTCAAAGATCTCCTCCTCCTTATTGACGAAGAGTCTTCTGCTCCCTTGATCCGTAACACAAAAGATATACCAAGACTAGGCTTGAGGTTAGGTCAAGGTAGAGATGAAATCTTACTCTCTAAAGGTTTTCCTATAAGGAAGGTAGAGTAGTTCCATTCTTATGCATTCAAGGCATCTCAGCATAATGATTTGTCATTAAGGTAGTAGCTGGAGGATCCTTGAATGTGGAAGTTCATTCTCCAATCCAGTCTATTGAATATCAATGGTGAGGGTGGATTGGAGGATGAACTCCCTCGAGAGAAAGGGCTTAGGGTATAAGATGTAAGTTGAAACACACAAAAGCTCTCCCTTTTCTCTCTTACAGCAACAAAAGACAAGTCTTCTATATATAGGCAAAAAGCTCCAATGGATATAAAATGGTCATATTTATGACAGAGTTCAATATCATCGAGTGTATACTCTCGATAGTATCGATGGTCTCCTCGATGACTCGGACTCGATGTCATACGCTTTTGAAACTCTTTGCCAATTGGTCGATGAATTGAAACTATTGTCGATGTCATTGAATTTGGAACTCTGATTCCATCGATGACAGGATTGATCCATCGACACATGAAAAATGAGAGAGACTTGACTTTGAGATATTTCAGGTTTTCATGAATGATCGGGGGAACTGTCGAGGTCATTAGAATTAGAATGTCGATGATATCGAGATCAGAGTCGAGGCATTGATAAATCCAGCTGATTTATCTTTAAACTTGTTGGACAGTTTATGGCTTTATTCGATGCAATTGATCTTGTGTCGATATCATCGATATTTAAATATCGATTAGATCGAAGGGCCCACGATCATAGTTAAAAAATAACCTGAAATAACTGCTGTAAGAAATGCGCGCCCACTATCGATATCATTGATGGACCTCCGATCTTATCGATATTTGAATTCAGATCATATCAGACGGTCATTGATATATCGAAGGATTTTGAGATTTTCATTAAAAAACAGGGGCATCGAAAATCTGCCTGTCGATCTTATCGAGCCACTCTCGATGGTCTCGAGATTTGAATATCGATGATATCGATATGTGTATCAATACATCGATAATTCGTCCAGATATATTGTGAAGTTGCTGGAATATTTAGTGCATTTATCGATGATATCGATAGGTGTGTCGATACATCGATAATTCCATCCAGATGAATATTTAGTTGCTGGACATTTTGGTCCTCTTATCGATAATATCGTTAAGGTATCGAGGACATCGACAGTGCAGGTCGATCATATCGAGGGTGCTTCGATAAAATCGACAAGGTGAGAAAAACTTAGAGATTTTCCTGTTTTGCAAAAAGTTTTCTCTCCTAAAAAAAACCCTAAGATGTCTATCTTATTTTAAGGGTTTTAATTACCTGGTGTTTTGGGACATGGGATGTGAGGCTATGATTTACCTATTGCGAGCTTCCATACATCCGGTTGAGGCAGACGCTTGAAATAATCTTCCTATCGAGTTCTGCAGCCATCTGACTCACCACACATGTAACTTGACAAACTAGGGCACAAGTAGGTGCACTTTCAACTAGGAGCGCCTCGTATTTGGCTTCGTTATTGGAGGCTTTGAAGCCAAATCGTAGCACATATTCGATCTTGACTTGATCAGGCGAGGTTAGGATCAACTTCGCTCTACTCTTCTATATGTTTAAGGACATGTCTACATAGATGGTCCATGTTGGTGGCATCGCACTCTATTTGCTCCCCTTTGTAGGTGGAAGATCTGTAGGGTAAGTGAATTTTGTGATAAAGTCGGTGATGACCTGCCCTTTAATGATTGTCCGAGGTTGATACATTATGTCAAAATCGTTAAGCTCGATCGGCTACTTGGCGAGTCGGCCCGAAGTGTAACACCTTGAATTTTAGTGAACTTGGGAATTTGATGTCCTTGGGAGTTACCTTTGATTTCTTGATTTAAGTGCATGTTCACGCATGCATTCACACATGTTTGGGACTAAAAGGAGAGATGTGAGGTCCACCAAAACCATCCAAAAGAGTAGAAGTTTGAACTTTAAATAGTGTGGACTGTCCCCAACAGTGCCACCAATAATCCAGTGGTGCCACCGCAAAAGAAAAGAGTTTTTGGATAGATCCCAACGGTGCCACCGCTAAAATTAGACAGAAGGCGGTAGTGTCTGTAACACCCCAAACGTTTTAATACCCAAGTATTGAAAGTTCTCAAGTGTTACTATAAAGTTTAACTTGATATGTACATGTGTACGATACCAATCTAACTATCCTAACCTTACATCTAATCTCCAATGTGAATATGACCATTAGAAACGATTGTCGTCCATGGATCAAGCTATTCGATCGTGGATTTTAAGACAAGATCATCATATGTCCAAGTAAACCCACTTGCAATCATCTGTTTACAAAAGTTACCATACACGTACCTATATACATGACTAGATTACTAACTATCAAGTTTTCCTATTTTAGACATGTCATCTGACCATTCATTGTGTGGTTTAATATATGTACATTCCATAATAAATTTGGTGAATAACTCTTTAGTCATAATGATTTAGATATAAGTCATTTTGCAAGAATTGCTTAGAAATGTGTATATAACCATGTAGAATCATTAGATTTCACAAATCTCTTAGATCAGAAATAATTACGAAAATGCCATTATCCTAGACCCCTGAATTCTAGATCACATGGTACCCACGATCTGCTTGATGAGAAATTTTATACCATGCCTATTTATCATAAATTAACCATACATATTAATTTTCAGCCCTTAAATCATTATAAAAGTGACCCAATTGACAAATAAGCCCCTTAACTGTTGATTTTGGTGTCCATCGAGTGAAAAAACCTCGTGCGTAGTTATAGTGGGATATTTTCCTTCATATGAACGACTTGGATTGTTCATATATAGACCAAGTGTGAAATATGAAGACCCCACTTTGGTAGGCTTTTCCTTAGGCGTTAATCTTTCCTGGCTTATCGACTCCTTATAAATCTGGATCTTCAGATTTAACCACTTCATGCCGTCCATCACAACTCAAATTTAGACCATAGTTTAGTCTCATTGACTATGAGGTTATACAAAATTTAGACCCTAATTTATGATCTTATACCATTGAACGTGAAAGCCTATTCCTTTCTTTTGACGCAAAATGTGAAATTTCACATTTAGGCCTTTTCCACCATCGATCAACCACCAAATTTTGCCCAATCGTTTGCCTATCCTAACTACACACCTCCCCTAAACTTGGGTCCTGATTATTAAGTATTGACTGTTAATTTAAATCAAATCTGTTTTGGCACTTAATGGAAGAACTTTCAAGAGAAGCCTTTGATCAACTCCATCTTTTAGCCCAAGGCTTAACATGACTTGACCAAGCCAATGAAGGGGGTGGATTTTTTAAAAATTTACCACAGTGAACCCCACATTATACCTATTTGTGTCCGCATCCAAGCTATCTCACATAAGAGACGTGTTGGTGGAAATTTTCTTCTCCAAACCTCTCTATCGTGAAGATTAGTGCGACCCACCTAATCGTTAGATCTGCATCACTTTCAAGCTCATGACTATTATGACCGAGCCAAAACTAACGGAAGAAGTGGATCTTTAAAGGGACATCACAAGTGGACCACACCTACCTCAGTCAATCACTAGACCAAAAATGCATGCAACAGGCATAATTGACTTCCCACATGAAAGCCGTTTCAATGGGGAACATTGTCTGATGGTGTGGCCCACTCAATGCTTAGATCTGCTTCATATTTAGGCTTGTAGCCTACCATGACTTACTAAATCTAATGAATGGACTAGATTTCATAACAGACATTACAATGGACCCCAACCGGCCATTGAAAACTGAAAGTGCCCTGGTTTGTCAATTAGCGTGAGTATTGAGTCAGCTAGACTGTAGAGCCTCATAGAAAGATCAATTCAAAGTGTCTGCCTCAATCGGATGTGTGCAGGCTTGCCACAGGTAAATCTAAACCTCACATCTCATGTCCCAAAACACCAGGTAAATAAAATCCTTAAAACAAGTTAGAACATCATAGGGTTTTTAAGTTAAGAAAACTTTTTTAAAAACTGAAAATCTCTAAGTTTTCTTCCTTCGTCGATTTTATCGATACATAGCTCGATATGATGAACCTGCACTGTCGATGTCCTCGATGAAAAATCGATTCCATCGGAATGTGGACAAAGGTGTCTAGTAACCACATATATCTCTGGATGGATTTATCGATGTATTGATATACCTATCGATATCATCGATATTTGAATCTCGAGTCCATCGAAAGTAACTCGATAATATTGACAGGTAGATCTCCGGTGCCCTTGTTTTCTCTTAAGAATATCATATATGCATCGATATATCGAAGCCCTCTCGATACCATCAAAGTTCAAATCTTGATGACATCGAAAGGCTCTCGATGATATCGGTCATGGGCACGAAGATTTCCAACAAAATATTTTAAGATTGTTTATCTATGATCGAGGTCACTCGGTAGAATCGATATTCAAATATCGATGATATCGATCTGATTCGATAGCATCGAACAGGAGCTTGAACCATCTCAGAAATAATCCCCGGCTTCGAAAAAACGAAAATCCCTTGGATTTATCGATGCCTCGACACAGCTATCGATATCATCAACATTCAAATTTTGATGATATCGAAGGTCCCTCGATCATTCTTGTAAACCTAAAATATTTCAAAAGATAAGTCTCTCTCATTTTCAAATGCCGAGGAATCGAACCTTGTTTTGATTAAATCAGAGTTCAAAATCTGATGACATCGATGCTTGTTTCGATTCCATCGACCAGTTGGCAAAAGGTTTCTAAAGCGTATGACATTTGAGTTTGTGTTATCGAGCGGCCCGTCGATACAATTGAGAGTATACGCTCGATGATATCGAACCCGCTTAGATGATATGTGAACCGATAATTTTATATCCATGTGAAACCTTTTTATATATACAGGTATTATTAATCATAAATACCATATAAAGTATATTTTTAGAAATGTGTTTGACATGATTATTTGTTGTGGATATACGATATATGGATAAAATATATACACTATGTATGTAGAAATCTTTGTATTGTAAATTGCTACATGTTTACTAAATGACTTAATTTATTGTTTTAGATAAACTTTTGCCTATATATAGAGGACTTGTCTATTGTTGCTGGTAGAGAAAGAAGAGTGTGCTTTTGAGTGTTTAACCTTAGATCTTATACCCGAAGCCCTTTCTCTCAGGGAAGTTCATCCCCCAATCTACCCTCATCATTGATATTCAATAGAGTGGATTAGGGAATGAACTTCCGCATTCAAGGATCCTCCAGCTACTACCTAAATGGCAAATCATTAAGCTGGGATGCCTTAAATGCATAGATAATCGGAATCACTCTATCTTCCTTATAGGAAAATATTTTATAGAGTAGGATTCCATCTTAACCTTGACCCAACCCGAAGCCATGTATTGGTACATCATCTGTGTTGTGGATCAAGGAAGCATAAGATTCTTCATCAACAAAGGAGGAGATCTTTGACAACGAGCTAAATGAGACTCATCCACTTATTTGTAAGTTATTAGAGTCCAGAAGACACTTATGATCATTCCTTTTTAGGATTGGGTCTAAGGTGTTTCTCACCCTTGCAAGCCCTCGTAGGAGGCCTTCAGCGGGAGTGAACGTAATGGGTGCATTGTGTTGACCCTTGCTCTGTGGAGAGTATAAACAGTTAGGGTCTTGTGGAAGATCCTTGGCCAGTGTGCCTAAAAGTGGGTGCGTTATGTTAACCCTTGCTCGTGAGAGCATAAACAGTGAGGTTCCTTGTGTGGATCCTTGGCCAGTGTGCCTAAAACCGGGTGCTATGTGTTGACCCTTACTCAGGGAGCATAAACAGTCAGCCTAGGTGTAGGTTGTAAAGGTTGAAGGTGAACCTGATTTAAAACCTTAGGTTTGAGGTGAATCGCTGTGAAACCTCCTTAGCGAAATCCGGTAAACTCAAGGGTTGAGTGCGGTTACCGGGGGTGGAGTAGACAAGTAGTCGAACCACTGTAAAAATGACTGTGTTTGATATTGATATTTATTGGTTTGTGTGATTTACTTCTATATTTTTCATATCTGATTATCTGAGATCACACCTCACACACACACACAGTCATATTCATCATAAACTGATTTGCATATTATTCATCTCTCAAATAGTTTGTAATTGGATCCTCTATCGGGCTTGGAAGCCAGTAGAGTTACGTTTGAGTAATCCTAAGCTATGCTTGTTATTAGGATTAGTGTGATAGGATTTTACTTTGGCATAAAATTATTAAAAAGTCCTATTCACCCCCCTCTAGGACATATTGGCATATTCCTACTTTAATTAAAGCGGTCTTCACCGCTATTTCAAAAACATGTCTAAAACATGGGATTTCCGTCCGTTGTAAAATAGTCGAAAAGATCGGTAGGAAGATGAGTTTTCCACCAGGGAACTTCTGGTTCTGGATCAGGCTCTAATCCAAGTTGTCCAAGTCTTAAATAAGGGATTTTTTACCCTTCCCAAGCTGGCGAAAAAGGGAAGAAACAACAGAGAATGACGTTCCGTCGTTTCTCACAGGAACAAACCCAGCCCGCGGAAGCCATTGTTCCAAGCAACTGCTTTACGCCTCTGATCCAACATAAAAAACCAAGACATCCACACGGTGGCACGCCCCAAACCGACCAAATCTATGGAGGAAAGAGAGAGAGATTGATAGTGCGGACAACGCTTTCCCTGTCCCATTTTCTTGGCTACACACACAAGGACTGCTTAAGGGATTCCTCTGTTGCAAAAATAGGGGCCGCGTAAAGAGTTTCGTAGGAAGATTTCGGAAGGCTGCACCTCTATAAGAAGACATCTCCTCTAGTGTTTGGAGGAAGAAATGCAAGAAAGAAAGAGAAAAGAAGAAAGGAGAGAGAAAGGAAGCCATCCAAAGCAGGAAGGAGAGGATAGAAAAGAAAAGAAAAAGAAAAGAAGAAAGGAAAAGAAAGAGAGAAAGAGAGAGAAAGAGAAGGAAAGGGAGAAGGAGAAAGAAAGAAAGAAAGAGAAAGAAAGAAAGGAAAAGAAAAGAAAAGGGAAGAGAAGAAGAAGAAGAAATAAGAGAGATGGATTCGAGTCATGACCGAGTCGACTCAGTGAAAGAATAGCATTAAACCCGTTTTTGGGCCAAGACTCAGATGCTGATCAAATAAGTTAAACATTTACATGAAGGTTTATATTAAGTTTTAATTTAAATAATAATTAGTTTAAAGATGAGTCCTCGAGTTAAGCCCTAATCATATAATTGGTGAAATCTATGATTGAAGTCGAACTTAAAGTGCACGCACTTGGTTCTAACAAGATGACAAGACACTTCAACCTCAAAGGTGAGGGTTTCATCCTTTAAGCTTACATTAATTTAAGTTGTTATATTTATCTTACCTTTTACGTGCCTTCATGTTACTATGAATCCTCCCTGCAATTATATGTTTTACCAACAATTATTTGCCCTGTGGGATTAGCTTACATTAATTTAAGTTGTTATATTTATGTTGCCTTTTACATGCCTTTATGTTACTATGAATCCTCCCTGCAATTATATGCTTTACCAATAATTATTTGCCCTCTGGGATTATAGTGTAATGTTGATTACGAATGATTTTTATGAATTTATGTGCGGTGATGGATACGAGCCTTGCCCTTGCCTTTAAGAATTTATTGAGTTGGCCCTTGCCACTCTCCTCTTTATTGAGTTGGTTATTGCCACTCTCTTCTTTATTGAGTTGGTTATCACCACTCTCCTTATATTTGAGTTGGCCATTGCCACTCATCTATTTGTTGAGTTAGCCATTGCTACTCTTCTTTTATTAGGTTGACCATTGTCACTCTCCTCTTTATTACGTTGGCCATTGCCACTTTTATCTTTGCTGAGTTGGCCATTGCCACTCTTCTCGTTATGTTATTGGCCTTGTGCTATTTATCTTTAAGGCTTGGGTATGTGTCTTGATATTCCTGAAGTCCCATAATTCAATGGATTTCTCTCTTTGGTGTAAGTACTATGTCGGAATCCCTCTTCTAGCGATCGAAATAAATATCGTGGATGTAATGCATTTTCGGTAGTGGCCCTAGGGCGATACGTAATTCTATGTTTCATGGGTGATGGTGCACAAATTGGTTTATGTAAATCGTTATACGTGTTACATGAATTCTTTTCTTTTTGGGGGTTAGATGTTACAATTAGTCACTCTAATCCGGGTTGTGCGATTCACTCAGTCATGTGTTGTGTTCGTCTTGGGATAACCGCATAAATCCATGTTGAAATAGCGGTGAAGACTGCTTTAGTTGAAGTAAGAATATGCCAATATGTCCTAGAGGGGGATGAATAGGACTTTTTAAAGTTTTTATGGTTTATTTAAAATTCTATTACATTAATCCTAACAACAAGCACATATTACGATTACTCTCAAATAACTCTACTGGCTTCTAAGCACGGTAGATGATCCAATCACAAACTATTTAAAAAGTGAACAATATGCAAACTAGTTTATGGTGGATATGACTGTGTATGTGTGTGAGGTGTGATTGCAGATATTCAGATATGAAAATATTAAAGTCAATCACACAAACGGAAGAATAGTAATCTCAAACACAGTCATTTTTATAGTGTTCGACTACTTGTCTACTCCACTCTCGGTAACCGCACTCAACCCTTGAGTGTACCGAATTTCACTAAGGAGGTTTCACAGCGGTTCACCTCAAACCTAAGGTTTTAAATCAGGTTCACCTTCAACCTTTACAACCTACACTGAGGTCGATTGTTTATGCTCTCACGAGCAAGGGTCAACACAACGCACTCCCTTTTAGGCACACTGGCCAAGGATCTTTCATAACACTCTAATGGAGGTTTCACTCGGATCACCTCAAACCTAAGGTTTTAGACAGGTTCACCTTTAACCGGAAGTTTATGCTCTCCACAGAGCAAGGGTCAACACTATGTACCCATCACGTACACTCCTGCCAGAGGCCTCCAACAAGGGCTTGCAAGGGTGAGAAACACCTAAGACATAATGCTAAAAAGGAATGATCACAAGTGTCCTCTGGACTCTAGTAACTTACATATAAGTGGATGAGTCCCATTCAGCACGTTGACAAAGATCTCCTCCTTGTTGACGAAGAATCTTCGGCTTCCTTGATCCGTAACCAGATGATGTACCAATGTGAGGCTTCGGGTTGGGTCAAGGTTAAGACGGAATCCTTACTCTATAAAATGTTTTCCTATAAGGAAGATAGAGTTATTCCGATAATGCTATTTAAGGCATCCCAGCTTAATAATTTGCCATTAAGATAGTAGCTGGAGGATCCTTGAATGCGGAAGTTCATTACTCAATCCACTTTATTGAATATCAATGATGAGGGTGGATTGGAGGATGAACTCCCCTAAGAGAAAGGGCTTCGGGTATATGATCTAAGGTAAAACACACAAAAGCACTCTCTTCTTTCTCTACCAGCAACAATAGACAAGTCCTCTTTATATAGGCAAAAGGTTTCAACGGATATAAAATGGTCACATTTATGACAGAGTTCGATATCATCGAGCAGGGTCATATCATTGAGCGTATACTCTCGATTGCATCGACTTGCCGCTTAATGAAATAAACTCAAATGTCATATGCTTTTGAAACCTCTTGCCAGCTGGTCAATGGAATCGAAACACTAGTCGATGTCATCAGATTTTGAACTCCGATATCATCGAGAGTAGTGTCGATTCATCGACACTTAAAAATGAGAGAGACTTGCCTTAAAATATTTCAGGTTTTCAAGAATGATTGAGGGACCTTTGAGATCATCGAAATTTAAATGTCGATGATATCGATACGGTGTCAATGCATCGATAAATCCAAGGGATTTTCGTTTAAGTTTGTTAGACAGTTTCTGTCCTTGTTCGATGCCATCGAAATCATACTGATATCATTGATATTTGAATATCGATTCTATCGAGTGACCCACGATCATAGTTAAACCACCCTGAAATATTTTGCTGGAAGAACTTGGCGCCTATGACCGATATCATCAAGAGCCTTTCGATATCGTTGAGATTTGAATTTCGATGGTATCGAGGAAGCTTCGATATATCGATGTATATATGATATTCTTAAGAAAAAATAGGGGCACCGGAGATCTGCCTGTCAATTTTATCGAGTCACCTTCGATGGACTCGAGATTTGAATATCGATGATATCGATAGTATATCGATGTATCGATAATTCTGTCCAAATGAGTATGTAGTTGTTGGACATATTTTGTCCTCATATCGATGATATCGTTTAGGTATCGAGGACATCGATAGAGCAAGTCGATCATATCGAGATGTGTATCGATAAAATCGACAAAACAAGAAAACTTAGAGAATTTTCCTATTTTGAAAATAGTTTTCTTAACTTAAAACCCTATGATGTTCTAGTTTGTTTTAAGGATTTTATATACCTAGTATTTTAGGACAAGGGATGTGAGGCTTAGATTTACGTGCAGCGAGCTTGCACAAATCTGGTTGAGACAGATGCTTTTATGATCTTCCTATGAGGCTATGCAGTCTGACTGACTCAACACTCACGCTAATTGACAAATCAGGGCACTTTCACATGTTAAATGTGGGACACGCTGGCGAATCTCTGTAGTATGGGATGCGGGGTGAGCCGAATAACTCTAATCATATTCCACATTGTGGTGATCACTAAGTGTGATGAACCACATATACTTTGCTAGGCATGCATCTCATGTAGATTACATGTGCATATTAATACCTCTTGTAGTTGTGGAGTACGGGACGTATCATAACCTTTACATTGTTTTTATGAATCTTTTTAATTACTGTTAATCTTAAAGGATAACCATCACTATGAGTAGGGCGTTGACCCTCTCCCAACTGTACAAATGATGTAAATGATGTACATATTGAAGACCTAAAGGACAATCTCCCTATAGAAGACTATACTGAAAGAAAAATATGAAGATAGTTTTATTATTTAGTTTTATATTTTTTCTACGAACTCGATTAATGTAATAAGCTTCTATTGAAAAGACATTTGATTATTTATTAAATTTCTTACTCAGATGAAATAATCAATCTAGTCGATTTTATTCTTGTGAATGTTACCTTCATGAATATATCCGGATGCGATTTTTTTTTAAAAAAAATATAAGGTGTGATTTTTAAAGCATCCAAGTTTACATTATTAACACTCGGTTTTCTCAGGCACGAGTATAAACACTGGCCGTGAAAATTCAGGATGTTACAGTGTCGTCCCCTTGTTCAACAAATGACATTTTTGGTGCACTGACTTTAAAAATTCATATATTTTGTTTTACAACTTTGATTGAGGTGATTCAAAAGCCATATTGAAGCTTAATAAGTCTAATTATATATAAAAATAAATAAAAAATAAAAAAAACTCAAAGGATGTTAAATTTAGGACATTTTGGAAATTATATGAAAAATCTTTGGTTTCAAGCAACTGGTACTTACAAAAATTTTAGAATTTTTTTAAAACTCTAAATGGAATGAAATTTGGTGGGACTAAAGTATACTTGATGATAAAATATTATAAAAAAATAAAAAATACAATAATTAAAAGTACCAAAATATTACAAGTAATAAACCTATTAAAACTGAAAATTTCTGCAACTACAAATTGCCAATGGACCACACATATCTTTTTTATTTTAGTGTTTTTATATTCAGTGTCTTCTTAGGAATCACTTTTAATCATACTAGGAATCATCTTATATGATTAGATTAAAATTTTCTATTTTTAACATATTTACAAATTTAGGTAGTTTATAGTATAGTTGAATTATGGTGATTAGAGTCAAATCATTGTCTTCGTTAATTACAAATAGGCTGCACTATGAACTTACCTAATCCAAACTTTAATCATCGTGCATAAGAAATCTCAATACCCAATTCATTCCAGAAAGGCCCTGATTATCCGAACAAGCTCTAGACTGCATGTTAATGGGCCACTAAAATCGAAACTATAGAAAGATGTTCATCTTAGTGGGCTTGACTTCCATCATGAGACATCCAGTCAAGATTACGTCTCAAATCGCTCAACTTGGACTCGTAAGGCTAGTGTATGAGATGTGTGAATACCCTTAAGATTCGTCAAGAACTTAGTTAATTGTCTATATCCAGTCTTTGTCGAAGTTGTAGCTTTCGGACTGTTAAATCATGACAAAATTTAGGACACTAACCTAAGTTAATACACTGCACAGATCCATATAGTCATGGCTCTGATCGACCATCGGTAATAGTTGAACTAACTTCTAATCATATCCATTGATCAACACATCCAAATAGCTGGCCGATCGTATCTACAAATAGATCATCATTAGGGCCAACTATCTTGCAGAGTATATTAAACAATACGTCTCCTGGTGGGCTCCAAAAGTTAGAAACAATCTCCCATATGGTTATAATAGTAAACACCTAGGCTTTAGGGCCATTTGCATCACATCTAGCACTATAAATACTTCACTATTGAGCCCTAAATCTGAATTTTTTGGGTTTTGTGAGAGGGAGAGGAGAAGAGAGAAGAGAGGGATTAGAGAAAGGGTAGGCCCGGTGTTAGATCACCGACGTCTGATCATCGTGCTCGCTGGATTTTCCAAGATCTCGCCTCTGTGCTCTGTTTTACGTCTTCCTCGGCCTAAATTCGATGATTTTGGGTTAAATTCTTCACCCCTTCCTAGGTAAGAGATTCCTTAGTTGTCTTTCCATCTCTTTCTTTCATTTCATATATTTTGAGCCACTAGGGTTAGAAACCCCCTTTAATTTTCATCATTTCTCGTATATCTTGATTATAAGACCCGTATTCTAGTCCGTACTGATCCGTAGGCTTCCGCGATCCTCTTGGTCGAATTTCGGCAACCCGCGACCTGTAATCGGCGTTTGCGCGTGACCTTATAAAGTTACATCCTATATATCAAAGTCGACTTGACCTGAAACTTGTATCCTAGCTACCGCGCCATCACCGCGGTTCTAATACCGCTTCTCGTGCACTGATACGATGCCCAGGCTAGGAGATGTGGGCCCGCGTACATTCTGAAGAAAATGCCATTTGTTGCGAATTTTGAGAGAATCTCTACGACACGTCACATCAATTAATCAAAGTACATATCCTATCATAAGTACAAGTCAAGTACAAGCAACCCATCTCTCTCCCATTACCAAAGTCAACTCTCTCTCTCCACCCATCCCTTTCTTATAACTCCATCACTCCAACCATCACCCATCACCCATCACTCCATCCCTTTTCTTCCCATCACTCTCTCTCTCTCTCTCTCTCTCTCATTTCTCTCTTCACTCTCAAGCTCCCAAGGAGTACATCTAACGTACAAGCCTCCCAAGCCAAACCCAAGTGTGGCCCACTTCCCTACCCCAATCTCCTATCTTAGCCCTCCAATCTTCATCATCCTTGTAACACCCCATACTTTTAGTACTCTAGTGTTAGGATGTAAACCTAATATAGTATAAACACCAATCAAGCCATCCGTTTTCAAGATAGACTATCGGGTCATCAGAGAAGTCTAATTTAGGATTGTAATAACCTTGCTAGACAATTAAATTCCACGTTAGTTATCACAGGCCTTAGACCACACGATCCACAAATTGTCCGACTTATGCCAACCATATGATTGTAAGAGCTATCATAGGTTTAGATTATACGCCTATTCAACTGAAAGATTGACCATCCAAAATATTCATTGTGGATCATGGAAAGTCTTTATCAGCCCACTAGCACTAGAGTCCTCTTAGATAGGACTTAAGGGTTCAAATCATCATAATCACCATTGAATTCCCTATAAGCAGTCTCCTAGGCCACTTAATTACTAAATTCTTCAATGAGTTTCACCTAAACTAGGCCAAGAACCCTAGGAATCATCACTGATCATATTTTATTATGATCTGACCGTCAGATCTCCATAGATCGTAAAGTAACCTATATATTTAAAAAACATGGCTCACTTACAAATTTAAATTCTTCCTATTAAGCCCTACAGTAAATAAAGGATGTTAATCAAAATGAAAATCATGATAAACACCTTAGAAATAATGATAGTAAGATAATAATAAAAATAATAATAATAACAAAGGGAAATAAATAATTACGTTTATAGTTTATACTAAAGTAATAATAATAACATTAGTATTAATGTTAATGTCTAGTTAGTAAATCATTACAAAAAACATACAAACAACCATTAGACCCTCTTAGCCGTTGACGTTTGATTTCGGGGTGATCCGACCGTCGGAGTGACGGAGATCCACCAAGACGACCCAAATCAAGTCGTGGGCCCCACCTAGGCTTTAGACCTACATGATAACTGGCCAAGGACCCCACATGGATTCCTAGAAGCAAATGGATGGAACGGATTAGGACAAACTATCATGTGGACCGCACACTATAGTGCCTATGTATGTAAGGTACGTGCACCTGTGGTGCACTGGACAGTAAGACCCGGTCAAAATGCGTCTGACCATGAAATGCTGAAAGTGGAGGGGATTTCCCTCCTTTCCTTATTTGAAAATTCAAGCAAAATGGTCCAACGGTCGGAGGTCAATTTTCAATGTCCAACTATGGCCCGTGATGTTCGTACGTGTGAAAGGCTCACGTGCAAGAGACGAACCGACCATCGATCAAAGAGGACTGCCCACCGTAGGTTTCGAACAAACCCCACCTAGTTTCATCCCGACTTTGAGAGCTAGGTTTTTGGCCATAAGAGTGAAACATGTGTGCGTGCGCACAATTTTCAATGTAACCCAGTCCCACAAACATGTTATTTCCACCCGCAACTTTTAAAGAGAAATGAGGAAGGAAACCACGTCTCGTGCGATAGGTTGAGCAATTGTAATCTTGAAATTTGAATCAAATCACGGTGTGAAGGGCGAAAATCGGCCGGCATTGAGTCATTCTGAGATTGAAAACCAAAGTGGGTGCGTGTTGACGATATCTTGGCCGTCCATTTGCAATACGATTTAAATGATTTTTTAAGTGTTTAAACGAAACCGTGGACGGTTTCAAATCTATGATTTTTTGCCCACCATATTTAAGCAAAAGAAAAAAAATAAAAGAACGAGGAAGAAAATTTCGACCAAGCTAAATCCCTACCATCTGCTATTCATCCAACGACTTTGAGAGCTAGGTTTTGGCCATAAGGAGTGAAAATGACTCTCTCCTAGCTCCTACGAAAACTGTTCCTTCTCTAGAAACCTTGATCGACACAAGCCATGCATCTAAACCTCCATATATTCGTTCGAAGTTCATACCGAGAAGTAAATCCCTTAAAGCTTCAGAAAGAAGCAAATTAATTAAAACAAGTTTCATAAGGTCCAAAGCCGAGATTAGTGACCCATAAAATCCGTAAAAATAAATAAAAGATGGGAGGAAGAAGCACCCTTTCTTTCTCCAAATGTGCCGATTAATGGCAAGTTGTCTCCAAAACTCCAGCTGGCTGGATGGTGGAACTTTCGAAGAGAATGAGTATAAACTTTCGACCGTGATCGGTGGGCCGAGGTACTTCGGAAAATCCCATGTTCTTGGCGGTGGTATGGTAGTTTTGAACGACACCCAGAAGAAAATACGAAGGGTTTGAACGTGTTGAGATCTTTTAGTCTTGTATCACGGTGTACGCATGGGAGTGAAATCATGATTTTAAATTTGGATGGAAAAGGTTGACACGGGGCCCACCCCTTCGAAACGGCCGGCGAATCACGTTAAAAATTCGTGATGGTGGGTCCCACGAATGAAGCAAATTGACTCCGTTCACCGTATCGAGATTGAAAACCAACTCTTCATTTTGGTGTGGGCCACGAAAGGTCTCACCGTCCAGTGCGTGTTGAGATGGGACCAGCGGCACATTTGGATTGAAACCAGCCCGATAGGTTCGTCTGCTCACCGTCCAAGTGGGCCACCTTCAGATCCTGTGGGCCGCGGGCGGTGCGATGCACACACATCTCGTGTGGGCCACGCCATGAATACGTGATGGGTTGCAGAGTTGAAACTCGAGACCAAATTTGGGCCATCCACCATATACATTGTGGGCCGCCGTTAGACCACTTCCAAGTAACGCTATGGGCCGGTTAATTTATGGCTCCCATCATATGTATGAAGTTTCGAGCCATGATAAGAGGCTGAAATCAGGCCTTCATCAGGCCTCAGTGGGGCCTTGGTTTGGGCAGAAAACGTCCCCCCAACAGGGCCATGAATGAGCTGAGAAGAGCACGCCTCAACTAGGCCTTGATTTGAGATGAAAACAGGCCTCAGCTGGGCCGTGCAATGAGCTGAAAGATGGCCTTCAAATGGGCGAGAATTCTGGGCTAAGAACAATGGGTAAAACGCCTCAGGTGGACCATGGAAATGGGCCATACTGGGCCTGCAATGAGCTAAGATGGTCAAATGGGCTGAAACTAGGGCTAAGAACAATGGGAAATCACCCATACCCTGCAGTTAAGATCGATCTGAAACTAGGCCAAAATCAGTCCCAGAGACGGGCTGAAATTGGCCCAAGTCTAGGCCAAAAAAACCAAGCACATGGGCTTTTGAAGAACCTGTAAGTGCAATAGTTATTTGCCCCTTTGGTTGTCAAATTTTGTGGTGCCAAAAACACAATTATGTCTTGTGTAGTATGTTGACATGTATGTTCAAGTCACTGCATCAATGCTACAAGCTAAGAATGGTGATCTACTTCAAGAAGTTCAAGTACAAGATATTTTTCTACTTCTGCAAGTTTTACAAGAGCTACATCAAAAGGCATGTTCTTGTTCAAGTCTCAAGTACAACTCAAGTCTCAAGTACAACTCAGAATAAAAGTACAAGATGAAGTTCAAGCTTTAGAAGATCTCAATTTTAAGCTACATCAGAGATCTTAAGCTTCATAATCTTCAAAGGTCTACCAACATCTGAAGAAATGAAGACTCAATGTCCATACTTCACATTTAAGGTATGAATGACCTTAGTTTGACCTTAAGGTAGGTCATTTTGTATACATAATTCGAATAGAATATTTTTATGTGTTTGGTTTATTCTAAGACCAGTCCTGGACTCTATTCGACTAGTCCCAGAACTGGGTCGACCAGTCCAAGAAATTCCAAGACCAGTCCTAAGTTGTTGCAATTCCAAGACCAGTCCTAAGTTTTTACAAAATTTCAGAATTTTTTGGTTGAGCTTCGACCAGTCCTAGAGTCTGCTCGACTAGTCGTAGGAACAGTGTCGACTCATTCATGACCAGTCCTACAGCTACGACTCAAACTCAAGTAACCATTCTTGGTTCCTCACGACCAGTCGTGGGATGGTCACGACCAGTCGTGGACACCCTAAGACCAGTCGTGGAATGGTTTTATCCAATCACGCTTAAAATTTCAAAATGCAGTGCGACTTACGACCAGTCGTGGTAGCCACACGACTAGTCGTAGATGAATTTCTGCATCTATAAATAGAACACGAATTTCAAAGTTTTTCAAGAATTCAATTCATGTAAAATCAAGGCATCACTCTGAGATAAGTTTGTGTTATTTAAGTTACACTGTGCATATTTCATATTATCTTTTTTTAGCTTTATTTATTTGATTTTGTTTCTGCATTCCAATCTGAATTGAAAAGAGGAATTGCTGTATTCCTTCTTCTTGGAATCAAAATCAAATAGAGCTAGCCCAACTAGTTTAATTTAAAATCAATTAGAACCTAGAACCATTTCAAAGTGAGTATTGGACAATTGAACTTCTATATTCGAACTTCTACTTCGATTGGTTCTTCCGAGCTACAACGAAAGGAGAAATTCAAGTATTTTACGTTATTGTAAATTTTCTTATTTTTGGTTTTTGTTTGAGATTAAGCTAGAAAAATCTCAATCTAGTGGTTATCTGAGGAGAGCCAGAAAACTCATAAAGTGGGGTTTTTGAATTATATAAGCCCATTTGAAAGACACAATTGTGAAGGTTTTAGGTGAACCTGTGAAACCTATTTTCATAGTGAACGCTGATATCCCTTGTGTGAGGATATTAGGAGTGGAGTAGCAATCTGTGTGGCTGTTGTTTAACAATTGGTGTACACATATGCGAACCACTATAATTCTTTATGCTTTATGGTTTAAATGTTTATTTAATTTCTATCTTTTATCATTCAAAGCTATGGAAAGTATATGTGGATGTGAATGTTGTAATCTTTTACATTTTAAGCATTGTGGGAATGTTATAATAGTTTAGAGTTTCAATTCTTGCTATTTTCTTTATTCCTCTTTAGTTTGAGGTATTGATACTTATACCGTTCTAGTAAGGTTGTCCTGCCATAAACCCTTGGTTTTTATGGTGCAAGGTTGTGCTTAGAACATCATTTGTATCAGCCTCTCAAAACTAGAATATTGAGGTTATTTTACATTTCAGTACTGTGATTTGTTTAAAGTTCTATCTTTCTTTTTGTTTATAAGGCTATCTTATCGTTTAATTCCACTGGTATAATTTTAATTTGGCATAGTCCTATTCACCCCTCCCCCCTCTAGGACATATAGCTAGGCCTTTTCAAGTGGTATCAGAGCCTAATAGCTCGTTTTAATTGTTATTATTTGGATTTATTTCTTGAGCTAATCAATCTAAGCTATTGATAAGATGTCAAATTTTGATAGCCTTTCAGTCACTAGGCCTCCACCATTTGATGGCTCCAACTATGCCTATTGAAAGCCAGAATGAGGATTTTCCTCAAATCAATGGATGAGAGTGTATGGCAAGCCACAGTGACTGAATGGATCCCTTCTACCACTGAAGTGACTGGTATCGATGGATCAAAATCAATGAGAATATCACCTTATTTTTCTTGGACAACATTTTAGAAAAGTGAAAGTAGTGCCAATGCAAAAGCACTAAATGCAATCACTTGTGCACTATCACCGGATGAGTTCAAAAGAATTATATCCTGTGATATTGCAAATCAAGCTTTAGATATTTTAGAAATGACAGACGAGGGTACATCAATTGTTAAGAAGTCTAAAGTCCAAATCCTCACAATTAAATTTGAGGAAATACATATGGAAGAAAATGAAATGTTCATGGACTTTTATACTAGACTGAATGACATTGTAAACTCTATGTGGGGTCTTAGCGATAAAATCCCAGAAAGTAAAGTGTGTGCAAAAATACTACGCTCACTACTTGAACGGTTCAACTCAAAGGTGACTGTGATCTAGGAACTTCGTGATACGGACAATATGAGGGTAGAAGAATTAGTTAGGTCTTTACAAACCTATGAGTTAAACTTTAAAGCTCTTAAAAGTAAATCTATAGCCCTTAAGTCTTCCAAATGTATTTCTCAGGAAAATTCTGAAGATGATATGGCTCTCTTAGCGAAAAAGTTTTACAAGATTTTTAAAAGTAAAAAGAGGGTTGA
This sequence comes from Magnolia changhungtana, assembly GCA_030180095.1. Lineage (NCBI taxonomy): Eukaryota > Viridiplantae > Streptophyta > Magnoliopsida > Magnoliales > Magnoliaceae > Magnolia > Magnolia changhungtana. The sequence goes on from JASAUF010000039.1 coordinate 1,990,836, forward strand.
CTTTTAAAAATCAAATGATAAGAAGAGATGTAAATCTAGATCTAAATCTTGAAAATCTTTGAAAGATAGTCAATGTTACAACTGCCAAGAATATGGGCATCTAGTAAATAAGTGTCCTAAAAAGGATAAACCTAAAAAGAAAGGAATGTTGGCTACTTGGGATGAATCTTCTAGCACTGAAGCCTCTTCTGAATCAGAAGATTCTGAAACCGAGTCAGGCAATGAAGTCAAAGCCCTTATGACTCTAGCAAAGTTCACTTTTTCAGATCATGATGATTCAACCAGTGAAGAAAATTTGAATAGTGATCATGATAATGAAGAAGATCTTCAAGATGCTTATAATGCCCTTTATAAGGAAAGTTGTAAGATTGTGGTAAAACTAAAGATTCAAAAAGAAAGGTTTTCAGGGCTTAGAGAAAGATTTGAGTCTCTTATTTTAGAAAAATCTCATATTTCAGATTGTTTTGAAAAATGCAAATGCGATTTAGAAGTTAAAATCTCCCATATTGAAAATCTGAAATCTGAAAATGAAAAACTTAAACTTGAAGTCTCTTCCCTTTTGAGTTTAAAGGATACATGGAGGTATGCCCAAGGTGATCCAAAATTAGAAAAACTTTTAACTAGATCAAGAAAATGTAGCGACCGATCTGGTTTGGACTACGATAAAAATATTCCTCCTAAACAGAAGAATACCTCTCCTATGTTTGTAAAAGGAGAATCCTCTAACTCAAAAGAGAAAAGTTCTAGTCAAAAGTTTTCTAAAAATGTTAAAAATTTTCAATCTTTTAAACCTAACGGTAACCATACCAATTACAAAAATCAGAATTGAAACCCTTTAGCTGAGAAAATAGTTGATCTACTTAAGGAGCTCTTAAAATCTAACTCAGTGGGTCAGTCTTATAACAATTACAAACATAAGAAGACCAACTATACTCCTAAACCCAAAATAGTTATGAAATGGGTTTCTAAGGTTACCTGCTTGGTTGCCCACACTGCATTCAAAGCGACAAGCCATACAAAGTGGTACCTAGATAGTGGGTGCTCCAGGCATATGACAGGTGACAAGGCTTTATTCACCGACCTTAAAGATATGACTTTGGGTCAGTCACATTTGGTGATGGTAGCAAATGCAAGATTATTAGCCAAGGTACGGTTCAACTCTATACCCTTCCCTTATTTAAGAATGTTTTATATGTTGAGGGCTGAAACACAACCTGTTAAGCATATCTCAAATGTGCGATAACAATCACAGTGTGAACTTTTCTAATCGAGGTTGTAAAATTTTAAATAAAAAGGGTTCTGTAATATTAACTGGTCACAGGACTTCTGAAAACTGTTATATTGTAAGCGATGGTAGCTCATCTAATCAATCGTGCTACATGGTTCATACCGATGAGACAGAATTATGGCATAAATGCCTTGGACATGTACACTACCGTAATCTATACAGATTGAGCAAGGGAGAACTAATAAGAGGTCTACCTAAACTTTAAAAAGTAGACAAAATATGTGGCGAATGCCAGATTGGCAAACAAACTAGGAGTTCTCATAAAAAGGTGAACTCCAATGCCACATCAAGACCACTCGAGCTACTCCACATGGATCTTATAGGACCTACTAGGATGGAGAGTCGAGGTGGCAAAAAAAACATACTGGTAGTCGTGGATGATTTTACTAGATTCACTTGGGGTAGTCTTCTTAAGGGATAAATCAGAAACCCTTAATGAAGTAAAAAGGATTTTCAAACGGATCCAAACTGAAAAAAATTCTCAAGTTTGTAAGATCTGTAGTGATCATGGATCTGAGTTCGAGAATAGCAGTTTTGAGAAATTTTGTAGCGATCAGTTAATATCGCATGAATTCTCTGCGCCCAAAACACCACAACAAAATGGAATTATGGAGAGGAAAAATAGAGTTCTTCAAGAAATGGGAAATGTAATGCTGAATAGTATGAAGCTCCCTAGAAACCTTTGGCCTAAAGCCGTAAATACTGTGTGCTATATTATCAACTGAGTTTATACATGTAAAACTAATAATAAAATTGCTTATGAACTTTGGTTTGATAAGAAGCCTATTATCAAATACTTTTGAGTTTTTGGTAGCAAGTGCTATATTTTACGTGACCATGAAAATTTGAGAAAGTTTAACACTAAAAGTGATGAAGGTATCTTTTTAGGGTATTCTTTAAACAGTCGTGCATATCGAGTATTGAACAAAAGGACCGGTGTTATTCAAGAATCCATCAATGTGGTTATTGACGATCACTTGAATACGCCTGCCCCAAGTTCAGATAATGATGAAGTTCTTTTAATTGACAAACCAGATACGTCATCAAATCAAACTAATTCTGAACTGAGGACTGTTAAAGTCATCCAACCACTCAAATTCTTAGAAACCCTCTCACTGGTGTGCGCACTCGTAGACAAATAGAAGACATATGTAATTACGTGTGCTTTACATCCCAAATTGAACTGGCTAATGTAAAAGAAGCCCTTTTTAACGAAAATTGGATAATTGCTATGCAAGAAGAACTTAATCAATTTGTTCGAAATGATGTCTGGTATCTTGTTCCTAGACCTAAAGATAAACATATTATCAGAACAAAGTGGATCTTCAAAAATAAGTCTGATGAACTTGGTAATATAATTCAAAACAAGGCAAGACTAGTGGTACAAGGGTACCTTAATAAAGGGATTGATTACAATGAAACCTTTGCCCCAGTTGCTCACCTTAAATCAATCAGACTTTTTATATCCATTGCATGCTTTCAAAAATTCAAAATTTATCAAATGGATGTAAAGAGTGCCTTCTTAAATGGTGATCTACATAAAGAAGTTTATGTTGAACAACCAACGGGTTTTGAAGACCCTAGGAACACTGATCATGTCTATCGCCTTAAAAAGGCTCTTTATGGTTTGAAACAAGCTCCCAGGGCATGGTACGAAAAATTGACTAAGTTTTTACTAAGTCATAGTTTTCTAATGGGAAGTGTTAATAAAACTCTGTTTGTTAAGAAACATAACGATCATATCTTAATGGTACAAATCTATGTTGATGATGTTATTTATGGATCTACCTGTACTAACATGACTGTTGAGTTTGTAGATTTAATGAAATCTAAGTTCGAAATGAGCATGGTTGGGGAATTAAATTATTTCCTAGGATTGCAAGTAAAACAATAACCTGATGGTTTTTTTTTTTTTTTAATTTCTCAAATCAACTAGGCTTTGAACTTGATTAAAAAGTTTGGATTTAAGAATGGTAAGAATTTTGATACTCCTATGAGTACAACCTTAAGACTCTCAAAAGACTCTACAGGTAAAAATGTAGATCCTAAACAATATCATGCCATGATTGACAGTTTACTTTATTTAACTGTAAGTAGACCTGATATTGCTTTAAGTGTTGGTATTTATGTTAGATATCAGTTTAACAATAAAGAATCTCATCTAACTACTGTTAAGTGGATTATGCAATATGTTGCAAGTTCTGCTAATTTGGGTCTTTGGTATCCATATGATACTAGTTTCAGTTGGCTAGGTATTCAGATGTTGATTGGGCTGGTAATATCGATGACAGAAAATCAACCGTGGTGGTTGTTTCTATATCGGAAATTGTTTAGTTTCTTGGTTTAGCAAGAAGCAAAGTTCTTTATCGCTCTCTACAACTGAGGCTGGATACATCGCTGTACTCAGCTTGTTTGGATGAAACGTATGTTAAGCGATTATGAAATTACACAGGAATCAATGATATTATATTGTGATAATTTCAGTGCTATAAATATTTCAAAAAATCCAATCCAGCATTCACGTTCCAAGCACATTAACATTAGGTATCATTACATTCGTGAATTAGTGGAAGAAAAAATAATCTCTTTAGATTACATTCCAACCGAGACTCAACTTGCTGACATTTTCACTAAACCGCTCGATAAAAGCAGGTTTAATAAATTAAAATTTGATCTTAGTATGTGCAATTTAAATTGATTATTCATGCATATGTGTATCATAGTGTATATATATTTGATAATTTATTGGTTTAAATTTTAAATTTTTATGAAAAATGCATGTTTTTGTTGGTATACGACATCGAGGACATGCTTTGGACGGTCGTAATACTGACGGTCGAGAACGGTCTTCGACCAGTCATGTAGCACGCTGGACCTTTTTAATTTAGGGGAAAAACTCATCTTCCTCATTTCTTATTTCTTCTCCAACCAGTCGTACCTAACCGTTGGATTCATCAAGGTTAGTGCATTTTTTTGGTCAATCATGTAGATTCATGCTCCATTCTTCTCATTTTTGTCATTTGAGTACTTGATTTCAATCTTTGTTGAGATTTGGAGTTTTTCTTCTCCATTTGCTGATCATAGAAAACCCATCTCTACTTCCTTTGTGATTTCTTGTTGCTTTGGTTTTCTTTAAGTAAATAGATGCTAGAGGGAAAAAGAAAATTGTCCGTGGTCCATCATCTTCTAGATCAGCTCCTATCACTCGGTGCCATCTTCGATCACTTGAAGAAGATCTGGCACATGTACGGGATTTGCGAATGCGCAATGTCATTATTGAAAAAGATGTCTATTGATCACATTGCTCCTTTTGGTATCCTTCCTCTTCTCCAATCTATAGGTTGGGATAACATCATACATTGGGGTGGGCCTGCATACCAATTCATTGCACAGGCTATGTGTGCATGTATATCTGAATTTTCATCTGATAATTTATCCTTTAATATTGATACTAGAGAAGGTCCATTTACAGTAGACCGTCATCTAATTGCGGATCTAATAGAAATACCTGTTAATGATGAGGGCATCTCTATTCAAACTCTAATGGAAAAACCTTCAGAATCAGAAAAACGGATGTTAACCAGAGATTTATGTAATATGGATGTTCAATGGACTCATAAAGGGAATGAGCTCCCTACAAAGTATTTGTTACCCAAATACAGAGTTCTCCATAGAATTTTTATTTCAAATCTGTATCCTCGTTTTGGTAACAAAATAGAACTGACTTCCTTTATAATTCGAGTTTTGCATTCTATCGTCACTGGTACTAAAGTCTGTCTTCCTTCTTTCATATGTCATTTTATCATTCAATTCGTCTCCATCCAGGACACAGTGATATTCCATTTGCTTATCTTATGACTGTGTTAGCTACTCACATGCTAGTTGCTATGCCTGTCAGAGAGGTTCCTATTCATCATCTTTTGTTTAACAATACTAATTTAAACAAGATGAAATTGGAACTGGCACCTGGCCAAAGAGATGTGGGTGGTGGTGGTGCTGAAGCAGGGAATGAAGAAGAAGGTGCCGATCTTCCTCCTGATGATATAAATATGGATGATATTTTTGATGACATTGAATCAGATTCTACAAATGATCCTGACTATGAGCCATCTAATTTTGATGCTCGTCTTCGTGCTCTTGAGGAGAAGGTAGGGAACATGAATGTTGCCCATGATTTGCAATTTAAGTATATGCGTAAGTATCTAAGGCGCATTAACAAGGGTCTTCATCAACTTGATCCTACCATACCTGCTCCTTCCTCAGTATCTGATTAAGTGTTCTAGTCTTTTGGTTTGTAATAACTTTTATACTACTTTTGTTGGTGTGTAGACTTTGATTTTACATCAGTTTGTATGACTAACTTTTGTTTCAACTGATTAATGCTATGTGAACTTCAAATTTGCTTATTTTTTACTTGCATATCTTGACTAGTTATTTCTTTCATTACTCTCTTATTGGTCTTCCACTTCCATTTCTTCCTTTCTTCCTTTGTCTTATTGTGACAAAAAGGGGAAGAATAATTTAAGTTTGATAAATATGGATATGGGGGAGATAAATATGATTTAATTGTGGGAGTGTAGCATATCATTTTTATGCTGGATTTAGTTGTGCTACTCAGGTGGAGTAAGTAATGAAGAATTGCTGAATGACAACTGGTGCATGATTCGTTAATCAGGCTGTAACTGGTTTACTTTTATAACTGGTGCATGATTTCTATTGTGTTCATATTGATCATATCTTTTAAGTGTGTTTTGTCACAAATTTGACAAAGGGGGAGATTGTAAGTGCAATAGTTATTTGCCCCTTTGGTTATCAAATTTTGTGGTACCAAAAACACAATCTATGTCTTGTGTAGCATGTTGACGTGTATGTTCAAGTCACTGCATCAATGCTACAAGCTAAGAACGGTGATCTACTTCAAGAAGTTCAAGTTCAAGATATTTGTCTACTTCTGCAAGTTTCACAAGAGCTACATCAAAAGGCATGTTCTTGTTCAAGTCTCAAGTACAACTCAAGTTTCAAGTACAACTCAAGAATAAAAGTACAAGATGAAGTTCAAGCTTTAGAAGATCTCAAGTTTAAGCTACATCAGAGATCTCAAGCTTCACAATCTTCAAAGGTCAGCCAACATCTGAAGAAATGAAGACTCAATGCCCATACTTCACATTTAAGGTATGAATAACCTTAGTTTGACCTTAGGGTAGGTCATTTTGTATACATAATTCGAATAGAATATTTTTATATGTGTTTGGTCTGTTTTAAGACCAGTTGTGGACTCTATTCGACTAGTCCTAGAACTGGCTCGACCAATCCAAGAAATTCCAAGACCAGTCCTAAGTTGTAACACCCCGAATTTTTGCCAACCTGGAGATAGACGTCCTTAGGCAATGGGTCGATCCGAACTCCTTATTAACTTGTCAGAACTCAATCCCAAAGTCAAAAAATTGCTTTTTTTTAACCCTTTTCTTTCACAAACCTCACCTCGCACCACCTTGTTCTTTAAATCTTTCTAAGTACTTTCACATTAGACACTAATCTTAAAGTTTAGGTGATGAAGAATAATACTCAAACTCAAAATTACTGTAAATAGTATATATATAAATAAAATGGGCTTTTAACCATTGCCCTTAAGAAATCTCACAAAACGAATAGGTTATATGGAACATCAGCCTCTCCTGCCCTAGGACCTTCTTCTGTTGCAATTAGGGCGTGTTTTAATTAAGTATTAATAACCTGAATCACTTTATATATAAACTACAAAGGCCCAAGTACCACCTCAGACAGAAATCATGCGGGACTAAATCCTTTAGAAATTAGGCGAGAATTAGCTAGTGCTAAACTAAAGTGCCTGTGAAATTAGCACTAATCACTTTAAATACGATCTGTAAGATCCAAAACTTGTAAAATCATTGATGCTAGGTTACCCTAAAATCTAGGATTAATCTCATTACCCAGTTGCTCTCAGGAGCATCACGAAACTCCGTATCAGATCTGAACCGCACGTCGAAAGTTCGATTAACGTAAAGTTAAACGGTTAGGACCGCCTTGCTGGGCTTGACAATCACTTCAAAAATCAAATCCAGATAGTGTCCCAGTGTTATTCGCTTGAGCCCGGAGTGAAGAGTGTGAGAAACGTGAAATTAATTAGAAATAAAGTTTAATTTTAAGTAATTTGAGACTTGTCGCTTGCAGGCCAAATATAAGCAATCAGACCGTCATAATCTGACCCAAATACACCCTCAGATCAGGAGAAATTTCATACACATGGCAGCGTACTTGTGGCCCTGATCGAATTCCGGTGGCCGTTGAACTGAAACTGGTCCGCCACAGGTGATCTGTAAATCCGATCGGGCCGAAAACGTAACTCGACCTGGATCCAATGTCTGTGAGCTTAAGTCCGACCTTTGGCTCAAGGGGGGCTTCTAGAAGTGCTCCGTTAAGACGGAACTGTCCGTATTTGGACATAACCTAAGTATACCTTGGCCTTGGGTCTAATTTGGTGAGTTTTGGGCCTATATAAGGACCTAAGCCCTCACTCTCTCATCCCATACGAATTTGAGAAAAACCTAGGAGAGAGAAGAGAGAAAAGAGAGAGAAAGTGTGAGAGAAGTGGGAGCATCTTCCTGATACTCCATCCCCCTGCTATACGTGTTTAACCATCGCTATCTAATCACTTTTTCGGCGATTCCGGCTTCGTTCGTAGGTAAGAAAACCTAACCCTAAGCTGTTTTAGGATTTTCAAGAGTGTAGGTGATGAAATAGCTGACTGTTTCATGATTCAGGTTGTCGTTGTGCCGAGACAAAGCGTTGGGTTCAAATTGGTTTCGGTTCAAGTTTACCGATAAAAGGTGCGGACTTTAGACGTATAGGTTATGGTTTTCAACGCTTTCAATGTTAGATAATGATAGATTCATGATCTGGATGCTATTGCACATGTACAAAGTGTTGTCCGTTTCATTTTTCGGTTATACGTTAACTATGTTGAATATACTGTATTCCTCGTATTTGTAGAAAATATCGTATACATATGAAATATGGATTTGTGCTTGCCATGATTAATTGTTGTCTAGGTATGCTAGATACATGTGTATCAACTTCTGGGTGAACGGATTAGCCTAACACCTGTTATATTAACATACGTCGTGTACATACTAGTTGTAGCCTAAGTGTTTGCAGAAATGTTCAAATGAATATGGAACTATGATTTATGCTTGCCATGACTATTGGTCGTGAATGCATGATCGTGGTTCATGTGGTAATCCTTTGTGAAAGGATTCGCTACGACTTGTGTTTTAATTAGTATATTATAGGTATGTTGGAATGTGTAGTCTAAGTGTTTGTAAAAATGCTGGTATAGATATGTACTTAATCTAGTAGTGCCTTGAGTAGGTGTTGAGATAGGATTCTCAACTACCTTAGTGATGTGTATGATTTCCTTCATGTAAGTTGTTTAGTTTAATCACTTACTGGTTTATGAAATGTATGTGTTTGGATTTCCTGTTTACATTATGTTTTATAACATATTTGTTAATATGTTTGAATTACTCATTTATTTAATTCTGCTCTGACTACTTCACATGTTTAGGTTGTATTCCATAAAATCTGTGATGGGTGATGGGGGAGTGGTGTAACAATTCCGTGCAACAGCCTTGGCAGCTCTAAGCCGACAATATTGGATATTTGATTATATGATTTGAAATCTTGATCTATTACTTCCTTAACTGTTCCGTAATTAAATGTGATTAGGGCTATTGTATAGTCCAGGCAATCGGTAATAAGATTGAATTCTTGGCTAAGATTCATTCGCCACGTGAAATGTGTTCGGTGATCCCGAGTCGTACTTTGGTTGGCGATAGTGGTTAGCCACCCGAAGTGCTTATACACTTCATGTCGTTCAACTTGTCATATGCTCGAGCTAGCCGAGCTCGTCAAGTAACCCGATCTATCTAATGTATGTTCACCATGTTTGGATGTTACTGCTTGAACCTAAGGTACCGAACTTACCAGTGCAACCCCATTAACCTTGGTACCTCGATCCGCTAAGACTCATGAGCCGGGCATGGTGGTATGGGACACCATGGTCGAGCTGTCGGCCTACGCTGGGGCGATGTGCCTCCCCGTAGTGACCAGTGAGCAACCCAGACTCATGAGCCAAAACGGTGGTATGGGACACTGTATTCGAGTTGTCGGCCTACACTGTTTTGATGGGAGATGGGGGAGTGGTGTAACGATTCCGTGTAACAGCCCTGACAACCCTGACCGTACCCAGTGTAGTGACCTCGAGCATACTCTGAATCTACAGCAAGGCGATGAGCCTTCCCATAGTAAATAGAGTATAAACTAGGCCTATATTGATAAGGTGATGGGGGAGCGGTGCAACGAGTGCGTGTAACAGCCCTGACAGCCCTTTCCAGCGACCTAGAATCGCATCATTGTATGAGAGTATCTAGGACTGACGACCCTAGAATGGATTATTGTTTGAGATTGATATAAGGGAGGTACCTTAGTTTCCCAATCCTGCTATATGAAAAAGACTAATAACAACCCGGTAATCATGTTCATATCACACTGCATGTGCCTGGAAGATGTGGAGCACTGAGGGATAAAAGCATGTCGCAGACGTAAGATGGTATCGCACGAGGGAGTATGTTAGTAAGGGCATGCATCATTATCACATCTCATCCTTACATTAACAAGAGTATTTAGAATTGTTTGATTGTACTGCTTTATCATTACTGCTTGACTGAATTGATAACATGTTAACCTATGCTTTACTGTTCCACTGAGCTGATCACTCACTCTCACGTTACGGGACGGTGTTCCGAACACCCACCAGACTCTATCTGATTGCAGATGGCGACGCTACTCCTGAGGCAGAGCCGGACTTTGTGACGATGAGAATGCTTTCTCGTATATGCTATTTTCTGGCGGCTCATGTGAGCTATGCCTTGATCGACAGGTTTACAGGGATGCTGACTAGATGCCCTTACACTTGCTATTTGGTATAGAATCGCACATTTATATTCATTATGGTCCATTTTAGGAAGTATACATGTATTATTTAACCTGGTAACATTATCACACTCTGAAGACTTACCTTAGTTTATATATTTGATATATCTATCACAGTCTTCCGCTTGCAATTTAACTGTCTCTAGAGTATGATATGTTGTTTTAGTATAATCCCATTCATGTTTTAATGCTCTCATCATAATCATCATTATCTATGTTGCATAAGTGATGCGTTGAAACTCGGGAGCTGAACTTTGCTCGACCCCAGATTTTCAGGGCGTTACATAAGTAGTCGCAATTCCAGTCCTAAGTTTTTGCAAATTCTCGAAATTTTTTGGTTGAGCTTTGACCGGTCTTGGAGTCTGCTAGACCGGTCGTAGGAACAGTGTTGACTCTTTCATGACCAGTCATACAGCTGCGACTCAAACTCCAACAACCATTATTGGTTCCTCACGACCAGTCATGGGATGGTCACGACCAGTCATGGAAGCCTCACGACCGGTCATGGACACCCTAAGACCAGTCATGGAACGATTTTATCTAATTGCACTTAAGATTTCAAAATGCAGTTCGACCTATGACTAGTCGTGGTGGCCACACAACCAGTCGTGGACGCGATTTCTGCATCTATAAATAAAATACGAATTTCAAAGTTTTTTAAGAATTCAATTCAAGTAAAATCAAGGCATCACTCTGAGGTAAGTTTGTATTATTTAAGCTACGCTGTGCGTATTTCATATTCTCTTTTATTAGCTTTATTTATTTGATTTTGTTTCTGTATTCCAATCTGAATTGAAAAGAGGAATTGCTGTATTCCTTCTTCTTGAAATCAAAATCAAATAGACCTAGCCCAACTGGTTAGCCTAACTGGTTTAATTTAAAATCAATTAGAACTTAGAACCATTTTAAGTGAGTATTGGACAATTGAACTTCTATATTCAAACTTTTACTCTGATTGGTTCGTCCGGGCTACAACGAAAGGAGAAATCCAGGTATTTTATATTATTGTAAATTTCCTTATTTTTTGTTTTTGTTTGAGATTAAGCCAGAAAAATCTCAATCTAGTGGTTATCTGAGGAGAGCCAAAAAAACTCAGAAAGTGGGGTTTTTAAATTGTGTAAGCCCATTTGAAAGACACAATTGTGAAGGTAGGTGAACCTATGAAACCTATTTTCATAGTGAACGCTGATATCCCCTATGTGAGGATATTAGGAGTGGAGTAGCAATCTGTGTGGCTGTTGTTTAACAGTTGGTTTACACACAGGCGAACCACTATAATTCTTTGTGTTCTATGGTTTGAATGTTTATTTAATTTCTATCTTTTATCATTCAAAGCTGTGGAATATATATGTGGCCGTGAATGTTGTATTCTTTTACATTTCAAGCATTGTGGGAATGTTGTAATAGTTTAGAATTTCAATTCTTGCTATTTTCTTTATTCTTCTTTAGTTTGAGATATTGATACTTATACCGTTCTAGTAAGGTTGTCCTACCATAAACCCTTGGTTTTTATGGTGCAAGGTTATCCTTAGAACGTCATTTGTATCAGCCTCTCAAAACTAGAATATTGAGGTTGCTTTACATTTCAGTACTGTGATATGTTTAAAGTTCTATCTTTCTTTTTGTTTATAAGGCTATCTTATCGTTTAATTCTGCTACTATAATTTTAATTTGGCATAGTTCTATTCACCTTCCCCCCCCCTCTAGGACATATAGCTAGGCCTTTTCAGAACCCAGGCTTATGATGGTCCCAGTTGGGCCGTCCATCTTTGGGCCTGGGATGACCAGCCTAGCCCAACTTTGGTTTGTTCTTAGACCTGGTAGACTGGGCCCAGTTCAAGTCTTGATCATGGAGGGACTATAGGCCCAAATTGGGCCACTCGTTGGACCAAAATCTGGTGGGACTGGTCACTCTAAGGCAGGCCCAAATAACCGTATTCATGGGACCCTCCAAACCCAACCTGCTGTCATGTCAACCAATGTGAGTTAATTTCTTCTCCTTATGTTAGTTTCATGATTTATCATCATCATTAATATTACTATAATTATTGATGTGGTTAACCATTAGTAGGTTACTTATGCTCGAGTTAATTAGGATAAAACATAGTTGTAATTAGTAAATAGTAATAATTTAAATTATCACTCTCGGATACTACCCTTATTAGTAGGTCCTAGTGATTATCGTCATCATGACTATTATTATTACTATGGTAGCTACTATTAATGTTAACAATTACTTTCTAATTATTAAATTAACTTGACTTCCATTTCCATCCTCGTCAGGATTTGCAAATATCAAGAATGCATGGCCATTAGTAAATTATCTATTTTTAATAATAGTTATTATATACAAGAAATTTAAATAATATCATTACTAAATGCTAATGTACTATTTTATCCTAAATAGCATATCACAATATTAATTATCTCCATGATGACTATTAGCTAATATAACTATAACACTAACGTTAATAAATATTACTAAATTAACACTACAATCAATCGCACGCCAACTAGGATTCAAACCCTAAGATCTAGGCCTAGAACTTGACTCTAGGGTGAAACCCTAAAAATAAGTAATTCAAACCCTAGGTTGTATTGGTCTTGACCATAGGTACTTGTAGAACATTGATCTCACATACAACTTCACTATTCATGGTAGGATTCAAATTCTAAGGGTGCACGCATTCACCAACAATATCAGTTGGCGATTCAAAGTGCAAGGTGATGATTTCTTCCCCTTGAGCTTTCCATTTCCCATTAGCTTAAGTAATAGTTTTTATTTACGTTTCAGTTAATAATTGATATCTTTATCTTATAATCACATCTGCTAAGTGTGGGAATTGAACTGCTAGACTTTATGCTTGATATCTATCCGGCACATTTTTCTCATGCTTATGAATTATTTATAGATTGCTTATGGAACTTAAACTGGTACATCAGTGGGAAATCCCCACCTATAAATGAACACCTACACTTGGGATGTAACCCGATTGGTTGTGATTAATATGGACCTTCGGCTTAGTGGTTATTGAATGGTGGTTTAAATTGACAATTGATGTGGGCCTACCATTCTTGGTTGTTGTGTCTAAGTGATTTTTAAGGATGGTCTTTTATCGCATGGTTTTGATACTTGCCCTATGTGGCTTATTTTGATATCTGCCCTATGTGGTTTATTTGATATCACCATATGTGGCTTTATTCTGGTATTTTTCCTATATGGGTTCGATGTTTATACCATGCAACCATGCGGTGGTAAGCCCCATATACTATAATATGATTGGCCACTAGTGACCTTTGAGCTTATTAAACCTACGGTTATAATAGATTAATAATGATTTGGTTAATCATGTATACATGACACAGACTAACATCTATTGCTATCGTACGTGATGTACGTATTGTTCCGATTGGATGATTTTTCCTAGGTTCGATGATTGCATGGGTGACGAGCCCACTGTCTACACGGATGAGCATCCCCATGCATCTAATAAGACCTGTATCATGTATTATTTTGTATGCTTTGATTTATAACTATTCTTACCTAATGTGGTGGTGTGTAATCTTGAGGGGAATTCACACTGAGTTGGCCACTCATCCATCAAATATATAACTGTACAAGTAGCACAGGTGGCTTAAGTGATTTGCAGGTTCAGACTGACGATGAGCTGGGTACAAGTGCCATGGATGCATGACTATATCGTCAAGAGAAGTTGCGCGATCTTGCGGCTTATGTTTAAATGCATTTTTATACTTCTCATGTATTAAAATTTGTAATTCTTGTAGTTGTTTCATCGAGACATTGGTTTCTATAAGTCATTATGGGCAGCTTCTTGTATATCCTAAATGTAAATGAAGATTTTCCTTTATATTGATTTGTCCATCCTGCACTCATCTGTTAACTCTAATAAAAGAAAATATTATATATTAAATTTGACCATCCTTTAAGGTTAACACTCGATTTTTAGGAAACGGGTCATGTACTCAGGTCCTGAAAAGTCGGGGCATTACAATCCTCTATCAAGATTGAAGCCAAGGAGCTAAAGAAGAAGGCCAATCGGTGGGTGATCCATTGTTGATTTTTGTTTTAATGGCCCACTTGTTGTGGGACCCACTTGATGTAGCATTGTATAATGGAGGGCCCAATAGTGGCGAGGTCCCTCCCCTTCACATTTCTCTCTCTATCTCTCTTCTCTCTCTCTCTCTTTAATGTGTGGCCCACCTGATGATACATGTATTTTATCCATGCCATCCACACGTTGGGCCCACCTTTACAACCTGTCCAGCAGGCAGGCCAGCTGCCTATCCATCTGAATAGGGCTAGTTAAAAGGAAAAATAAAAATGTTAGTTGATATAAAATGGGTGGGCCATATCCATGTGGGACCCACCTTGTATTGATGTATTACATCCTGTAACGCCCTGCAAATCGGGGGTCGAGTATAAACTCAACTCCCGAGTTCTAACGCATTACTTATACAACATATATGCTAATGATTGAATGTTGTCCATATTAGTACATGAAACATGAATGAGATTAAGCCAAAACAATATATCATACTCTAGAGATGATTAGGTTAAACAAGCGGAAGACTATGATAGATATATAAAATATATAAACTGTGGTAAGTCTCCAGAGTGTGATAATGTTACCAGGTTAGATAATTACATATAAATTTTTAAATTATACCAAAGGTGTAATGTCATCTAGTCAACATCCCAGAAAGCCCTATCGATCAGGACACAGCTCACAGGAACTCGCTTAAAAACTGCATAAAGGAGAAATCCTCCTCATCATCATAAAGTCCGGCTCCGCTTCGCAGCATCGCCATCATCTGAAACTCAAACAAGGTCTGGTTGGTGTGTACAACACCATCCCGTAACGTGGGAGTGAGTGATCAACTTAGTGGAACAATAAAGCATAGGTTAACATGTTATCAATTCAGTCAAGCAGTAATGATCAAGCAGTACAATCAAACATTTCTAAATAATCTTATTAATGGAAGTATGAAATGCAGTCATGATGCATGCCCTTGCCAAACCACCCTCATACGACACCATCTTACGTTCGTGGCATGTGTTCATCCCTCAGTGCTCTACATCTTTCAGGTACATGCAGTGCTATGTTATGAGCGTGATTACCGAGTTGTTATTAGTCCTTTTCATACAACAGTATTGGGAAACTAAGGTACCTCCGTTATATCATTCCCAAACAATGATCCATTCTAGGGTCGTCAGTCCTAGATAATTTCATAGGATGATGTGGTTTTAGGTCACTGTAAAGGGTTGTCAGGGTTGTTACATGCACTCGTTGCACCGCTCCCCCATCACCTTACCAATACAGGCCTAGAATACTCTTGTTGCTACGGAAGGGTCGTCACCTCCACGTAGACTCAGAGTACGCTCGAGGTCACTACAAGGGGCTGCTAGGGCTGTTACATGCACTCGTTGCACCGCTCCCCCATCACCTTATCAATGTAGGCCGACAGCTCGAATACAGTGTCTTATACCACCGTATTCGGCTCACGAGTCTGGGTTGCTCACTGGTCACTACGGGGAGGCTCGTGGCCCCAGCGTAAGCCGACAGCTCGACCACAGTGTCCCATACCACCATGTCCCGCTCATGAGTCTTAGCAGATCGAGGTACCAAGGTTAACGGGATTTCCACTGGTAAGTTTGGTACCTTAGGTTTAAGCAGTAGTGTCCAAACATGGTGAACATACAATAGGCAAATCGGGTTACTTGATGAGCTTGACTAGTATGAGGGCACATTGCATCCATCGACATGAAGTACATAAGCACTTCGTGTGGCCTAACCACTACCAACGACCAACATACGACACGGGTTTGTCAAACACGTCCTACATAACGAATGAATCTCAACCACGAACTCAAGTTTGTTACCGATTGCCTGGACTATAACATTGCCCCAATCACATTCAATCCTTAATCAAAAAGCATGTATAATAGTCTAAGCAAAATTAACAAGGTAATTCAAACATGTTAACAAGCATGTTATAAAGCACAATATAAACATGAAATATGAACACATACATTTCACAAGTAAGCGATTAAATTAAACAACTTGCATGGAGGAAATCATACATATCTCTAAGATAGTTGAGAATCCTATCTTAACACCTACCTAAAGGACTATCACCTAAGTACTTACTCTTACAAACATTTTTACAAACACTTAGAATACAGTCATTTAACATACATAATGTATATTAGCCAAAACATGTATTTGGGTGAATCCTTTCGCCGAGTAAGTATTATACACATATATAGTATACACATACGGCAATTTATCATGGCAAACACACTTTCATAATTTATATGTATACGGTATTTTCTACAAATATACAGAATACACTAAACGCCATAATTTGCATACGTAACTGAATCGAAAAACAAACATTGCATTTTGCATGTACAATAACACCTAGATCGTGAATCTATCATTTTCTGACATTGAAAGCTTTGAAAACCTTAACCTATACGTCTAAAGTCCGCACCTTACACCGTAGAAACGTAACGAATTTGATAGAAATGCTAAGTCTTCTTCAACGATGCTATATCAACCTATAGCAAGAATTAAGTCAGCTATTTCACAACTTATAACCTTTGAAACCCTAGAATAAGTTAGGGTTAGAGTTTCCTTACCTAAGAATGATGTCAGAATCGCCAAAAGAGCGATTGGAAGGTAATGGCTAAGCATGTATAGCAGTGGGATAGAGTATCTGGAAGATGCTTCCACTACTCTCACACTTTCTCTCTCTTTTCTTTCTTCTCTCTCCTAGGTTTTCTCAAATTCATATGGAATGAGAGAGTGAGGGTTTAAGGTCCTTATATAGGCCCAGAACTCACCAAATTAGACCCAGGGCCAAGGTATACTTAGGTTATGTCCAAATACGGACAGTTCCGTCTCAACGGAGCACTTCTAGAGCCCCCCTTGAGCCAAAGGTCAGACTTAAGCTCAATGACTATGGATCTAGGTCGAGTTAAGCTTTCGTTCCAGTCAGGCTCCCAGATCACATGTGGCGGACCAGTTTCAGTTCAACAGTCACTGAAACTCGATCAGGGTTACAAGTACATGGACATGTATGAGAAATGTTCCCTGATCCAAGGGTGTATTTGGGTCAGATTCCGACGATCTGATTGCTTATATTTGGCCCGCAAGCGACAAGTCTCAAATTACTTAAATTAGATTTAATTTATAAAGAAAACCATATTTTCTCACACTCCTCGCTCCGGGCTCAAGCGAATAGCCCCGAGACACTATCTGGATTTGATTTTTGAGATGGTTGTCAAGCCCAGTAAGGTGGTCCTAATTCTATAATTTCATATTATTCAGACTTTCGATGTACGGTCCAGATCTGATACGGAGTTTCGTGATGCTCCCGAGAGCAGCCGGGTAATGAGATTGATCCTAGATTATAGGGTAATGTAGCGTTGATGATTCTATAAGTTTTGGATCTTACAGATCGTATTTAAAGTGATTCAAACGAATTCTACTGATTGTTTAGTTCAGTACTTAACCAAATTTTGCCCTAATTATGACAAAATATGGTCCTAGGGAAGTTATACGCCTCTTTCTGACATTTTTAGTTAGTCTATTATTTTAATTATTTTTCTAGTAGTTCATCATCAAGTTTACTTCATCTCAACCAAATTTCATTAGGTTTCGTATTGTAGAAAAATTCTAAAAATTTCAGAAGCAGCAGCTGTCCAAACTAATGACTTTCAGATGTTGTCACCACGACCTATATTTAACTATATTAATTATTTTATTATATTTTAAACTTATTTTTATATGAAACTAAGCTTATCAAGCTTCAATCTGGCTTTTGAATCACCTAAATTGGAGTTACAATGAAGGAGATATGAATTTTCAAAGTAGGATAAAAATCATAAAATTTTCTTCCGAAAATGGGCCACCGGCCCGCTGCGACCCTGCCACGCCCGCATTTTGGAGAGGCCTCGCCAACCCAGCGAGCCCCTCGCCACTCGCTATCCTGTTCAGGGTGACTTGCCATTTGGTATTTGACATAAGTGTATTTTACAACCCAGGATGAGTTATTTGATGTGCAATATATGTTTTTAGGGTAGGAGAAGTTGATCTATCCAAATAGCCTAACTTATTTCATGAGATTCCAAGAGGTTAATGGTTAAAAACCCCTTTTATTTATTTATTTACTATTCATAGTAATTTTTAGGCTAAGTATTGATCAATATTACCTAAACTTTAAGATTTGTGTTTAATATGAAAGCACTTAGAAAATTTTGAAGGATAAGGTAGTGAGAGGTGAGATTTTTGAAGGAAATGTGAGGTTTTGAAGAAAATGGTTTGAAAAGGAATTTGGAACTTTTGAATTGAGTGTTTGAGAAGTTAATCAGGTGTTAGGATCGACCCATAGCCTAAGGACGTCTAATTCCAGGTTGGAAAAAATCCGAGGTGTTACACATCCACACGTCCAATCCATGGATGTTGGATGCAGATTGGCTGGTGTACCATGCAACTATATAGCTGTTGACTTACGTCAGTAAGTTTTGTGGCCCACCATGTGGCGTGTGAGATCCACACCGTCCAGCCATGTGGACGGTGGATCCCACCATAAGGTATATGTTATATCATAACCGTCCATTCATTGGACGTGGACCCCACCATGACAGCCTGTGGGGCCCACCATGATGTATGTGTACATCCAGCCGTCCTTCCAGGCCTAGACGCTGGATGCTGGGATTGCAAAATGAAATAAAATAAAATAAAATAAAAAATATATAAAATAATATACAATATAATATATTTGATATATATATATATATATATATATATATGTAATGTATATGTACTGGAGACCCACCCACCATGGTAGTAGATTGGCTAGCCTATCGCACAACAGCTATACGTTTGTTGTGATGTGGGATAAATCCACACCATCCGTTTATCTGGTGGGACCCACCATAAATGTATGTGTTTCATCTGCACCGTCCATCTGGACGGTACCATGTACTACCCCACCATGATGCAGTGTTGTATCTGCACTATCTGTGCTGTGGCCCACCTTGATGCTTGTATTTATCACACCATCCATCCATCTGTGGAAACCCACCGTGATGTATGTTTTATTTTCCACGCCGTCCATCTAGACGGGCTGTGAGGACCCCACCGTGATGTATGTGAGGTATATCCATACCGTCTAACCACTTGGCAAGCTCATCTTAAGGCCTGAGACAGAAAAATGAAGCAGATTTGATGATTAGGTGGACCACACCGCAGAAAATAGTGTAGAGTGAACGTCTACCATTGATACCCTTTTTGGGGTCACGGAAGTTTGGATCAATATGAAATTTATTTTTCCTCTTAATCCAGGTCTTTGTGACCTTATGATCAGGTTGGACGGAAAATAAAATGGTGGGCCCTGCAAATTTAAACGGTGAAAATCATTATCTCCACTGTTATTTGTGGTATGGTCCAAATGATCTTTCGATGGGATTTATTTTTTGGAAATGCTTTAAAATGATATCTAATTGATGTGTGGGCCCCACCTTGATGTGATGTATGTTGGGCCCATATGAGAGGCCCCTTTATGATGTATTTGAGGCCCGGATATAAGGTCCATTGTGGCATGTTTTGAGGCCTGTGTTTGAGGCCCATGTGAGGAGGCGCATTGTGATGTAATTGTGGCCCACGTCTGAGGCTCGATGTGATGTGTATGAGGCCCATTAGTGCGATCCATTGATACGACCCACTTGATGTATATGAGGCCTATTGGTGCGACCCATTGATACGGCCCACTTGCTGTATATGACATCCATTGCGATGTGTGATTCCACCATGACGTATGACAGGCCATGCTTTGGGAGTAATGTTGGTTTGACGTCCACATTGTAAGAGCAAGATGGTTAAATGTCTGTATTCTAACTCTCCCTAGGGCCCATTGTTAGGCCCATACTTGTAGTGTGTAGGCCGTCTAGGCCCATCTTTGTTATAAATAGAGTTCATCACCATATAACATGCTTAGTATAGCTCCATGATTCATGCTCATACGCATCATATGCATGCTTGATATGAGGAGTGACTGATCATAGCATATGCATTCAGGCAGATTGTTTATGTGGCTCCCTGATAGGCGGAGTTGCCCCACATGAGTGCGTGGTATGCACATGATTACTACATGACTGATAGTGTGATTCATGCACCTCGCATTTGTATAACATAATTACTGTACGCCCTAGCGACATTAGGGCTGTGGCCTCCACAGGCATATCGTGGATGGCAGGATCGGACACCGAAAATACTGTTACTAGCATTGTGACGCCATAGATGTCCCTGGGTGAAAATTCCTAAACCAGATGGTACCATTGGATGACTCCAACATCGAGATCGAGTAGATACATGAGCGCACGAGGGTCGAATACCATGAGGCCTTGTCTCCCACTGTATCGTGCTCGGTTGGAAGGGGGTGTGGCCTTACCCGCCTGAGGGTAAGGGGCATTGCTAGGCTAAGTATGACCAGCTCGTAAATGGGTCCGCTATCGACGTGCCGATAGGTATTAGTAGGCTATTGGCCAGGCAGATAGTGAGATTTCTTACGCTCACTTGGACTGCGCACCTGAGAAAGGGTAGTGTCATTTAGAGTGTACTAAACTTCAGTAATTATCCAGTGTGAGAACTATACTGATATTTGATGCTCTAGTGATGAGTTGCATTAATATGTGGATTTGGATGAGGATTGGTATGCTTGAGTTGCATCTCACATCGCATGGTCTTGATATGGCCGATAGGATTCATGTCTTGTATTGCATAGCCTTGGTATGGCTGATTGCATTCATGTACCCATCAACATGATTTCGCATTACTCTGATATTACATTCTGAGCATACTCATATTGCACACACACTTACACTACCCTCTAAGCTTTCTATAAGCTTATGCACGATTGATGCGTGCAGGTGACGCTAAGACGCCACAAGAGCATTGAGATTAGGGCGTGCAATAGACTTCTGGAGCTTCCGATTCTGTTATTGTATTTCCCTTTATGCGCATCGTACTCAAAGTGTATGATCATAGTGGATTTTGTGATGGTGGCTTGTGGTTATTGTTCGTGGGTTATGATTATGGTTATACTTTTTATGAAATAAATTCACATTGAAAATTCTCCTTTTATGATCCTAGGATCGGAACCTGGTATACATAGTGCCAAGATCCGAAAATGGGGTACTACGGAGGCTGTCGATGCCGGATTTGGCGATCGGAAATTTTGTGAGCCCAGTTTTCGAGTTTGGGGCGTGACATTGTGTAAGTGCTATGGTTCTTAACTCCTATAATTGTCAAATTTTGTAGTGCCAAAACCTTTTTGAATCTGTATCTTGTGTAGCACATCTACATATTCAAGACAATGCATCTCTCAAGAACAAAGATCTTTACTTTAAGAAATGCAAGTTTACATGGTCATGTTCGAATACAACATCAAGTGTGAATTCAAGGTCAAGCTTCAAGTCAAGACAAAGTTCTTTACTTTGAACCTCAAGCTCAAGTTCCAAGATGTTTTAAGTTCAAGCTTCTTAAGGTTACAATTTCAAGTTTCAATATACTTCAAGTTGAAGCCTCAAAAGGTCTTAAGTTCAAGCTTCATCATATGTAAAGATCTTAAGCTTCATGAACTTCAAAGATCAACTTTCAACCGAAGGAAAAGAAGTATCAATGTTCATACATTATGTATAAGGTATGAATGACCTTAAATTGACCATAGGGTAGGTCATTTTGAATACGTAGTTTAAATTGGATCATTTTATAAGTGCATAGACTATTTCTCGACTAGTCTTGGACTATGTTCGACTAGTCCTAGCACTGCTCAACCAGTTCTAAGGTTGTTAGTGATTTTTGAAATTTTTTGTTAAAGTCTCGACTAGTCCTGGAGACTGCTCAACCGGTTGTATGAACAGTGCTCGACTTGTGCTCGATCGGTCCTGCAGTCTCGACTCAAAGTCCAGCAACTAAATCGGGTTCCACACGACCAGTCGTGGACAGGACTCGACCGGTCGTGGAGGCACTCGACCAGTCGTGCAGGTCGTACGACCAGTCGTGGAATGACTTTATCTTATTGCGCCCAAATTTCAAAAATCTGTTGGTCCTACGGCCAATCGTGGAGACCTCAGGACCAGTCGAGAGTGCGATTTCTACACTTATAAATAGAGCACGATTTTCAGAGTTTGATATCGAATTCAAGCTAAATCAATACGCCACTCTGAGAGATAAGTTAGTCATCTTTTTAAGCTATATTGTGCTCATTTAATATTCTCTTAATTTAGCTTTGTTATATTTAATTTTGTATTCTTTATTCCAATCATATTTGAAGAAGGGATTGAGACTTGCCCTTCTCTTGGAATCAAAATCAAATAGAGCTAGTCCAACTTGATTTAATTTAAAATCAATTTAGAACCTAGAACCATTTCATAAGTGAGTGTGGACATTGAACTTCTACGTTGAACTTCTACTCCGATTTGGTTCTTCCGGGTTGCATCAAAAAGAGAATATCCAGGTATTTTACAGTTTTTGTAAATTCTTTATTTTAGTTTCATTGAGATTGAACCAGAAAAATCTCTTTGTTTTGGTTTGTCCAAGGTGATCCAGAAAATTCAGAGTGTGGGGTTTTTTGAATTATGTAAGCCCACTTGAAAGACACAATTGTGAGGGTTTTAAGTGAACCTGGAAAAACTTATTTTCATAGTGAACGCTAATATCCATTGTGTGAGGATATTAAGAGTAGAGTAGTTGTGTGGCTGTTGTTTAACAGTTGGTGTACACACAAGCGAACCACTATAATTCTGTGTGTTTAATGAATGTGTGGTTTATTTTCTTTATCTTTTATGATTTAAGATTGTGAAATGTATTTATGGATGTGAATCTTGTAATCTTTAATATTCAGCATGGGGTGGTGAATGTTGTAAAAGCTTAGTTATTTCTTTTGCTATTCATTTCTTTCATATCCTCTTTAGTTTGAGTTTTTTATACTCACCCACGTTCTAGTAAGGTTGTCCTGCCATAACCTTTGGTTTTTGGTGTCAGGTTGTCCATAGAACCAAGTTTGTATCAACCTCTCAATACTAGAATTTTGGGTTGCTTTTCATTTCTACATTGTGGATTATTTAAGTGTTATCTTTTCTTTATTTATTTAAATTCCGCTGTTAAATATTTTAATTTGGCATAGTCCAATTCACCCCCCTCTAGGACATATAGCTCGGCCTTTTCAAGTGGTATCAAAGCCTAATAGCTCGTTTTAATTGTTATTTCTCTTGTATTAATTTTCTGAGCTAATCGATCTGAGCTTTGTAAGATGTCAAATTTTGATAGTCTTTCAGTCACTAGACCTCCACCATTTGATAGCTCCAATTATGCCTATTGGAAAGCCAAGATGAGAATTTTCTTAAAATTCATGGATGGGAGCGTGTGGTAAGCCACAGTGACTGATTGGACCCCTCCTACCACTGAAGTAATTGGTATCGACGGATCTAAAACTATGGGAGTCACACCTTATTTCATTCGCATCGCATATTGCGATACTACGTACTATCATCCCGACATCACACTCCAGCTTGGTCATTTCATTCGCATCGCATATTGCATTACTTCCACAGGCATATGACATTTTGGGTTGTTATGTCTCTGCACTTATATAGCCTAGACAGACTCAACAGGATTTACATATTGCATTGTACTCTTGGGATCTAATATTTGACTTCTTACGTTCTTGCATCGTATAGCCTTAGTACGACTGATTGTATTTGTGGACTTGTTAGTATTTCCTTTTACTCTGATATCATTTGATTCATGATCTTACCAGTATTTATAATATTGTTTGATTATGACATTGTATTGTATACTTGACACTTACCTTGTGCACACACTTCCACCACCAACTAAGCTTTTTATAAGCTTATGCACGATAGATGCATGCAAGTGGTGTTAGGTTGCAGTAACGTTGTTCTTAGAGCATGCAGAGGACCTCTAGAGCTTTAATTTTTTATATATGTATTTATCTTTCAGCATTGTACTCAAATGATTATATTAGTGGATATATGATGATGATTTTGCCTTTGTGATTTGGGTAAACTTGTGATTATTCTTATAATGAGTTAAATGTATGTTGGAAAATCCTCCTTGTAGGATCCCAGGAATGGAATCTAGTGTATGGACACTGAGAGCCGAGAATGAGGTACTACGGAGGCTATCGGCACTGGATTCAGTGATCGAGAATTTTGTGAGCCCAGTTTCCGAGTTTGGGGCGTGACAGAAGATGGTATCAAAGCATAACTTGGGAATACCGGAAAATAACATCACATATCTACTGATAGCTACCCTGCACTCTATGATTGTTGAGAACTTAGAATGGTTAGATCTCCGAGTTCGAATAACTTAGAGATTTTCTGATATAGCTCCCTACCATTGAGATTATGAAGATGCATAGTATTCCCGCTTCGATCATTTCTGATCCGGGATCCGAGGATTAGTATGGTTCACCATTCTGATGATGAGGCATCATGGGAGCAAGAGACTGAGATTTGTTGGCGTTATCCATATCTCTCAGGTATATGATTATGTTGGTATGTTGTATTCTAATAGGATTTGCATCCCTTGTGAACTCTGTATTGGTTGTGTCGTGTTTTAAATTTCGAGGATAATTTTTATTAGGAGGGGAGAGTTGTGAGACCCGTATCCTAGCCCATACTATTCCGTAAGCTTCAGCGGTCCTCCCGATCAAATTTCAGTGACCCGCGACCTGTAATCGGTAGTTACACATGACCCTAAGTCCCGTATTCTTGAGTCAGCTCGACCCGAGACTTGTACTAGTGTGACCACGCCGTCGCCGCAGTTCTGACACCGCGTATTACGCGCCGAGGTGATACTCGGGCCAAAAGATGTGGGCCCCATTTAGTTCGATAGAAATGCCGCACATTTGCAATCCCAAGGGAATCTCTACGACACGTCACATCAATCCATCAATCAAGTACAAGCAACCCAACCCATCCCTCTCTTACACAACCTTACCTAAAGTCAACTCTCACCCTTACATGTCAAGTACACATCACTCACCCTTTCACCCATCACACTCATCCCTCACTTCTCTTACATCACTCTCTCTTATCTCTTTCTCATTACTCCCAAGCAAGCCCAAGGGAGAGCCAACGTCCATGGCCTCCCAAGGGAGAGAGGAGGCTATGTGTGGCTCACTTCCTATCCCTCTCATCCTAGCCACTCAATTTTCATCTTCAACCATCAAAAGGAAGCCAAGGAGCAAAAGAAGTTGAGGAGCCAAGAAGGAGGCCGATTGGTGGGTGCTTTTTTCTAGGGTTAGATTTGTGTGGATTTGATGATTTGAAGGCCCACATGTGGTGGGACACACTTGATGCATGTATCGAGGGGCCCATAATGGCGAGGTCCCTCCATCACACTGTTCCTCTCTTTTTCTCTTTTTCCCCTTTTTGATGGCCCACCTTTGATGTGTGAATTTTATCTATGTCGTCCACTACGTGGGACGCACTGCTGTCCAAGCGGGGCCCACCTCGCTGTCATGTCCGGGGCCCACCATTTTTGTCCGTTTGGACTACCCCGGACTGTGAGGAAAACACAAATATCAACCTTATCTCGAAGTTGTGGTGGGCCACACGCATGGACCCACCTTGATGCATATGTTGTATTCCCACCGTCCAGTAGGCTAGACGGTGGGGCCTGCCTTAATGTATATGTATATCCACGCCATCCAGACCGTCCATCTCTGGACGATGGATGTGAAGCACCACCGTGATGTATTTGCATCTAAACCATTTGTTCGTTGAGGACATGGGCCTGACCATGATATATGTATTTCATCCCACCATCCATCTGGACGGTGGGGACCTCTATGATATGTGTGTATCATCTACAGTCGTCCATCTGTATGGACGTCAGTAAGTGGGCCTCCACCATGAAGGACGTGTTATATCCCAATTGTCTAGCCAGCAGCTCTAGCTGCCGTATTCACGTCAGTAAGTTCTATGGGACAGTGGGTCCCCTTTTGATGTATGTTCCTCACCCACCGTCCACGTGTACGTGTGGGGCTTGCATGCGATGTGTGTGGGTCCACACCGTCTAGATGGATAGGACGGTGGGACCCACCAGATGTATATATTCTATTCACACCGTCTAGAGTCTTTGGACGGTCGAAATCTACCCCATGATGTATGTTCTTTACCTGCACCGCCCAGCTGGACAGTGCTGGACGGTGATGTGTACTCCACTATGATGTATGTGGTGTATCCACACGTGTGGAGCCCACGTGTGATGTAAGTGTTTTATTCCAGCCATCCATCATCTAGACGGGGGGATACCACCATGATGTATCTGTTCTTATCTCACACCATCCAGCCATTTTTAGATGGTAGGTGGGGACACCGTGATGTATATGTTTTATTTGACCGTCCATCTGGACGGTGGGCCAACAGGCCATACCTGATGTATGTGTTACATCCCAAGCCGTCCACCTGTTTTGCCAGCATGGGATCACCTTGATGTATTTATTTCATCCACACCGTCCAGGTTATGCTGGACGGTGCTAGACAATGTTTGGATGGTGATGATTTACATAAACAATGTTTGGAGAGTGCTGATCATCATTAGTGGGCCAGTATCGCCTCGGTGCTGGACAATGTTTGGATGGTGCTGATTTATTTCAAACACATGTTGCACCTGCAACTATTGAAACGATTTTAGATTTAATCCAAGCTCTCATCTGTGAGGCCCACCTTGATGTATTTGATGGCGAGAAGCACACTTTGACATACTTGCGGCCTATTAGCGCGACCCATGATGCAGCCCACTTGATGTGTATAAGGCCCATTAGTGCGGCGCATTGATGCGGCCCACTTGATGTGTATAAGGCCCATTAATGCGGCCCATTGACGCAGCCCACTTGATGTGTATGTGGCCCATGGACGAGGCCCAATGTGACATATATGCGACCCTTGAGCGAGGCCCATTGTGATGTGTATTAGGCCCTTGCGTGAGGCCGCTGTATGTTCGGCCCTATGTGGGCCACTCCTTAGGACAATGTTGGTTAAATGTCCACATTGATGGGCAGTGATGGTTAAATGTCCTCATTCTGATCTTCCCTAGGCCATTTGTTAGGCCAATTGCTAATTCCGATTATCGAGGCCAATTATCAATTGATTCTAATTGTTATGCTCGATTGTCGATTTCGATTATCGAGGCCGATTATCGATCGATTCCGATTCCAATTATTGAGGCCGATTATCGTGGCCGATTGCTGATTCTGATTGTCGTGGCCAATTGTCAATTCTGATTACTGAGGCCGATTATTATGGCCGATTGCCGATTTCGATTGTCGTGCCCGATTGCCAATTTTGATTGTCGAGGCTGATTGCCAATCTCGATCGTCGTGGCCAATTGCCAATTTCTATTATCGAGGCCGATTATCGATACCAATTATGATTATGTGACAACATAACATCATGATACATGCCCATACGCATCATCTGCATGTTTGTTATGAGATGTGGTTGACCAACTCATATGTCATTGGGCATATTGTTATGAGACTCCCTGATAGGCGGAGATTGTCTCACATGAGTACACGGTATGCACAGGATTGATGCATGACTGGATTATATGACTTATGCATCTTTCATTGTGTGTTGTGATTACTGTAGGCCCTAGCGACATCAGGGCCGTAGCCTCCACAGGCATATCGTGGATGGCCAGATGGGACACCGAAAATCTGTTCTAGTATCGGGCTGCCATAGATGGCCCTGGGTGAAAATTCCTAAACCCTCTTAGTACTAGAGGACGCCTCAACGTCTAAACCGAGTAGATATATATGAGCGCATGAGATCCGTATACTAGTAGGTCACATCTCCCATTGTGTCGTGGTCGGTTGGGAGGGGGTGTGACCTTACCCGCCCGAGTGAGGGAGCAATATCTATGTTAAGTTTGACCAGCTTGAGGAATTGGTCCACTATCGACAAGCCGGGCCCGATATTGGCAAGCGGATAGTGAGGTCTCCTCCACTTACTGAGTTATGTGCTCGGATAGGGGCGACAAGCTGGCGTAGAGTGAAATAGACCCCAGTGATGATCCAAGAGAGGAACTGTACTAATATATGGACTTATTGAACAGGAGTTACATACTCATTCATTCATTCACTATTCACTCAGGCTGGTGGTGCGCAACTATTTATTATGTGTACCTTTGCAATGGCCAGAATTTTGGTTGGGACATGCGACTAACCTAAGATAAGGAGTTTACTAAATTGAGTCTGACTATCCAAATTTAGGTATGAGACTGGTTTGGATAGAAGTCCCTTGTGGTGGACCTCATAGCCTGCGATACTACGTACTATCATCCCGACTTCACACTCCAGCTTGGTCATTTCATTCGCACGCATATTGCATTACATCCACAGGCATATGACATTTTGGGTTGTTATGTCTCTACACTCATATGGCCTAGACAGACTCAGCAGGATTTACATATTGCATTATACCCTCGGCATCTGATATTTAACTTCTTACATTTTTGCATAGTATAGCCTTGGTATGGCTGATTGTATATATGGACTTGTTACTATTTTCGCTTACTCTAATATCGTATGATTCATAATCTTACTAGTATTTTCGATATTATTTGATTATGGCATTGTATTGTATACTTGGCACTTACCTTGTGCACACACTTCCACCACCAACTAAGCTTTCTATAAGCTTATACACGATAGATGCGTGCAGGTGGCATTAAGTTGTAACAGCGTTGAGCTTGGAGCATGCAGCGGACCTCTGGAGCTTTGATTTTCGATATATGTATTTCCTTTTCAGCATTGTACTCAAATGATTATATTAGTGGATATATGATGATGATGTTGCCTTTTTTATTTGGGTAAACATGTGATTATGCTTATTACGTGTTAAATGTATGTTAGAATATCCTCCTTGTAAGATCCTAGGATCGAAATCTGGCGTATGGATGCTGGGAGCTGAGAATGGGGTACTACGGATGCTGTAGGCATCGAATTCGGCGATCGGGAATTTCGTGAGCCCGGTTTCTGAGTTTGGGGTGTGACAACTTAGTTATTTTCTTTGCTATTCTTTTCTTTCATATCTTCTTTAGTTTGAGTTTTTGATACTCACCCACGTTCTAGTAAGGTTGTCTTGCCATAAACCTTTGGTTTTTGGTGTCAAGTTGCCCTTAGAACCAAGTTTATATCAACCTCTCAATACTAGAATTCTGAGGTTGCTTTTCATTTCCGCATTGTGGATTATTTAAGCACTATCTATTCTTTATTTGTTTAAATTCCACTGTTAATTATTTTAATTTGGCATAGTCCTATTCACCCCCTCTAGGACATATAGCTTGGCCTTTTCAAGTGGTATTAAAGCCTAATAACTCGTTTTAATTGTTATTTCTCTTGGATTAATTTCCTGAGCTAATCGATCTGAGCTTTGTAAGATGTCAAATTTTGATAGTCTTTCAGTCACTAGACCTCCACCATTTGATGGCCCAATTATGCCTATTGGAAAACCAGGATGAGAATTTTCTTAAAATCCATGGATGAGAGCATGTGGTAATCCACTGACTGATTGGACCCCTCCTACCATTGAAGTAACTGGTATCGATGGATCCAAAACTATGAGAGTCACACTTTATTTCTTGTGGACCACTTTTCAGAAAAGTGAGAGTAGTGCCAATGCAAAAGTACTAAATGCAATCACTTGCGCACAATCACCGGATGAATTCAAAAGAATTATATCCTGTGATACTGCAAAGTAAGCTTGGGATATTTTAGAAATGACCCACGAGGGAACAACAATTGTTAAGAAATCTAAAGTCCAAATCCTCACAACCAAATTTGAGGAAATACTTATGGAGGAAAGTGAAACTTTCATGGACTTTTATACTAGATTGAATGACATTGTCAACTCTATGTGGGGTCTTGGTGATAAAATCCCAGAATGTAAAGTCTGTGCAAAGATACTACGCTTGCTACCTGAACGGTTCAATTCAAAGGTGACTGCAATTCGGGAACTTTGTGGTACGGATAATATGAGGGTAGAAGAATTAGTTGGCTCATTACAAACTTATAAGTTAACTTTTAAAGCTCCTAAAGGTAAATCCATCGCCCTTAAATCTTCTAAATGTTTTTCTCAAGAAAATAGTAGTGATTCTGATTTAGAAAACTATGAAGATGATATAGCCCTTTTAGCTAAAAAGTTTTATAAAAATTTTAAAAGTAAAAAGAGGGTTGATTTTTAAAAATCTAATGATAAGAAAAGATCTAAATCTAAAACTTGGAAACCATTAAAAGACAGCCAATGTTACAACTGCCATGGATATGGGCATTTAGCAAACAAGTGTCCTAAAAAGGATAAACCAAAAAGGAAGGGTATGTTGGCTACTTGGGATGAATCTTCTTGCTCTGAAGACTCTTCTGAGTTAGAAGATTTTGAAACCGAGTCGGGTAATGAAGTTAAAGCCCTTATGAATCTAGCCAAGTTCACTTTTTCAGATAATGATGATTCAATTAGTGAAGAAAATCTGAATAGTGATCATGAAAATGAAGAAATCTTCAAGATGCTTATAATGCCCTATACGAGAAAAGTTGTAAAATTACGGTAAAACTAAAACTTCAAAAAGAAAAGTTTTCAAAACTTAAAGAAAATTTTGATACCCTCATTTTAGAAAAATTCCACATTTCATATTGTTTTGAAAAAACTAAATGTGGTTTAGATTTCAAAACCTCCTTTATTGAAAATCTAAAATCTGAAAATGAAAAACTAAAACTTGAAGTCTCTTCACTTTTGAGTTTAAAGGACACATGGAGGTATGCCCAAGGTAATCCTAAGTTAGAAAAACTATTATCCGGATCCAAAAAATGTGGCGACCAATTCAGTTTGGGCTACGACAAAAATATTCCTCCCAAATATAAGAATACTTCTCCTAAGTTTGTGAAAGGAGTCTTCAAACTCAAAAGGGAAAAGTCTAAATCAAAATTTTCCTAAAAATGCTAAAACTTTTCAATCCTTAAAACCTAAAAGCAACAATATCAACTATAAAAATCAGAATCGTAATCCTTTAGCTGAGAAAATTGTTGATTTACTTAAGGAGCTCTTAAAATCTAACTCAATGGGTCGGTCTTATATCAACTATAAACATAAGAAAACCAACTATACTCCTAAACCCAAAACAGTTATGAAATGGGTTCCTAAGGTTACTTGCTTGGTTGCCCACACTGCTTTCAAAGCTTCAAGTCATTCAAAGTGGTACCAAACAGTGGTTGCTCTAGACATATGACAGGCAACAAGGGTCTGTTCACCAATCTTAAAGACATGACTGATGTTTCAGTCATAATCGGTGATGGTAGCAACTGCAGTATTATTGGCTAAGGTACGGTTCAACTCTTTAACCTCCCTTTATTTGAGAATGTTTTATATATAGAAGGTTTAAAACACAACTTATTAACCATTTCTCAAATATGTGATAAAAATCATAACGTAAAATTTACTAACCTAGGGTGTGAAATTTTAAATAAAAATGGTTCTGTAATATTAACTGGTTGCAGAACTTCTGAAAATTGCTATATTATAAATGATTCAAGCTCATCTAATCTATCGTGTTACATGGTCCATACCGATGAGACTGAATTATGGCATAAACGCTTTGGACATGTACACTACCGTAACTTATATAGATTGAGTAAAAGAGAGTTAGTAAGAGGATTACCCAAAATACATAAAATAGATAAAATATGTGGCGAATGCCAGATTAGCAAGCAAACTAGGAGCTCTCACAAAAAGGTGGACTCCAATGCCACATCTAAACTACTCGAACTCCTCCACATGGATCTTATTGGACCAACTAGAACGGAGAGTTGAGGTGGCAAGAAGTACATACTGGTAATTGTTGATGACTTTACCAGATATACTTGGGTAGTCTTCTTAAAAGACAAATAAGAAACTCTCAATGAAGTAAAAAGGGTACTTAGACGTATCCAAATTGAAAAAGAATCTCAAGTCTGTGAGATCCGTAGCGATCATGATCAGAATTTAAGAATAACGGTTTTGAGAAGTTTTGCAGTGATCAGGGAATATCACATGAATTCTCTGCGCCCAAAACCCACAACAAAATGGTATAGTGGAAAGAAAAAATTGAGTGCTTCGAGAAATGGCAAATGTAATGTTAAATAGTATGAAGCTCCCTAAAAATATTTGGGCCAAAGTCGTAAATACCGCGTGTTATATAATTAACTGCGTTCATACTAGAAAATCAAATAGTAAAACGGCTTATGAAATGTGGTTTGATAAGAAACCTACTGTCAAATACCTTCGAGTTTTTAGCAGCAAGTGCTATATTTTACGTGACCGAGAAAATCTGGTAAGTTTGATACCAAAAGTGTTGAAGGGGTATTTTTAGGGTATGCTCTGACTAGTCGAGCGTATCGGGTTCTTAATAAGAGGACAGGTGTAATTCAAGAGTCCATTAATGTGGTCATTGACGATCACTTAAATACACCAGTCTCAAGTTCAAAAAATAATGAAGTACTTCTAATTGATAAACCAGATACTTCATCAAGTTAAAATAACCCTGAACTAAGGACTGTTAAAGACCATCCAACTAATCAGATTATCAAAAACCCTCACATTGGTGTGCGCACTTGTAAACAACTAGAAGATATGTGTTATTACGTGTGCTTTACATATCAGATAGAACCAGCTAACGTAAAAGAAGCTTTTACTGACGAAAATTGGATAGTTGCGATGCAAGAAGAGCTTAATCAATTTGTTAAAAATGATGTTTGGTACTTAGTTCCTAGACCTAAAGATAAACATATTATAGGAACTAAATGGATTTTCAAACATAAGTCTGATGAACTTTGTAATATTATTATAAATAAGGCTAGACTGGTTATATAAGGGTACACTCAAATTGAAGGTATCGATTATGATGAGACCTTTGCCCCAGTAGATCGTCTTGAATCAATTAGAGTATTTATATCCATTGCATGCTTTAGAAAGTTCAAAATATACCAAATGGATGTAAAGAGTGCTTTCTTAAATGACGATTTGCATGAAGAAGTGTATGTTGAACAACCAACGGGTTCGAAGACCCAAAGAATGTTGATCATGTCTATCGCCTAAAAAAGGCTCTCTATGGTTTGAAACAAGCTCCCAGGGCATGGTATGAAAAATTGACTAAGTTTTTACTAAGTCATAATTTTCTAATGGGAAGTGTTAATAAAACTTTGTTTGTTAAGAAACATAACGATCATATCTTAATGGTACAAATCTATGTTGATGATGTTATTTATGGATCTACCTGTACTAACATGACTGTTGAGTTTGCATATTTAATGAAATCTAAGTTCGAAATGAGCATGGCTAGGGAATTGAATTATTTCCTAGGGTTGCAAGTTAGACAGCAACCTAATGGTTTGTTTATTTCTGAAACCAAATATGCTCTGAACTTAGTTAAAAAGTTTGGATTTGAGTATGGGAAAAATTTTGATACTCCTATGAGTACGACTCTAAAACTCTCAAAGGACTCTACAGGTAAGAAAGTGGATCCTAAATTGTATCACAGTATGATAGGTAGTTTGCTGTATTTAACTGCGAGCTGACTTAAAATTGCATTTAGCGTAGACATTTGCGCTAGATATTAATCTGACCCTAAAGAGTCACATTTAATTGTTGTTAAACGCATTTTGAGATATGTCGCTAGTTCAACTAATCTTGGTCTCTCGTATCCACATAATACTAGTGTTCAATTAGCTGGTTACACGGATGCTGATTGGGTTGGTAACATTAATGACTGAAAGTCAACCAGTAGTGATTGTTTCTATGTTGGGAACTGTTTAGTTTCTTGGCAAAGTAACAAACAAAGTTTCGTATTACTCTCAACTACTGAGGCTGAATACATTGCAGCAGATAATGCATGTACTCAGCTTGTATGGATGAAAAGAATGTTAAGCGATTACGGAATTGCACAGGACTCTATGATTTTATATTGTGATAATTCCAGTGCAATTAATATATCTAAAAATCCAATCCAGCATTCACGAACTAAGCACATTGACATTAGATATCACTACATTCGTGAATTAGTGGAAGACAAAATAATTTCTTTGGAATATATGCCAACCGAGACTCAACTTGTTGACATATTCACAAAACTGCTCGATAAAAGCAGGTTTTCTAAATTGAAATTTGATCTTCGTATGTGCAATATGAATTGATTAGTCATGCATTTTTGTATCATAATGTATATACTTGTTAGTTTGAATGTTTAAATTTTAAAATTTAATGAAAATCGCACATTTTTGGTTGTGCACGACCAGTCGAGTACATACTCGACCAGTCGTGGCATGATCGGTCGAGCATGTACATGACCAGTCGTGTAGCACGAGTTTGATGCTTATTTGGGGGAAAAACTCCTTTTTTTTATTTGAGTTTCTTCTCCAACAGGTCCTAGGTCGACCGGTCGAACCCATCTCCTTGTTCTTTAAGGTTATTGCTTTATTTCCATTTTTCTTGTAGATTCAAGTTCATATAACTTCTTTTTCATCTTTGGAGTGATTTATTTCTTGTTTCTTTGAGGTTTTTGGGGTTTTCTTCTCCAAAATCTGATCTTAAGAAAACTCACTCTACTTCTTTTACAACTACTTGGTTCCTTAAGTTTTTATTTGCAAATGGAAGGTAGAGGCAAAAAGAAAAGTTCTTGTGGCCCTTCAACGTCTAGATCGACACCTATCATAAGGTGCCACCTTTGGTCACCCGAAGATGATCCCTCTTATGTGCAAGATTCAGGTTGCACAATGTTATAGTTGAATGACCTGTTCATGTTGAACATCTTGCTCCATTTGAAATCCTTCTTCTTCTCCAATTTGTATGATAGGATAATATTCTACATTAGGGTGGGCCGGCATACCGGTCCATTGCGTAAGTTATGTATGCATGTATTTCTGATTTTTCAACTAAAAATCTAACATTTATTATTACTACTAGAGAAGGTCCAGTTGAAATAGATCGACATCTGATCTCTGGTCTGATGGAAATACCTGTCAATGATGAAGGTATTCCCATTAGCACTCTAGTTGATAAACCATCTGAATTTGAGAAACGTATGCTTACTAGAGCTTTGTGCAATATAGATGCGCAATGGAGTACTAATGGAAATGCACTTGCTTCAAAGTATTTGTTACCCAAATGCAGAATCCTTCACAGGATATTCATTTCTAATGTTTATCCTCATTCTGGTAACAAAACTGAACTCACTATTTTCATAGTTCGGATTCTTCATTCCATTATTTCTGGAACCAATGTATGTCTTCCTTCTTTAATCTATCATTGCATCATCCAATTCCGTCTCCATCTTGGATACAACGATATCCCTTTCGCGTATCTTATGACTGTGTTGGCCAACCATATTTTAGTGGCTATGCCTGTTGGAGAGGTTCCCATTCAACACCTTATTTTCGACAACTCCAATATAAACAAAATGAATCTGAGGTTGGCCACAAGCCAAGTCAATGTGGGTGTTGGTGGAGTTGAAGCAGTAAATGAAGAAGAAGGCGATTTACCTCCAGATGACATTAAAATGGACGATATCTTTAATGAGATCGAATCAGATTCTGAGGCTGACCCTGATTATCAGTCTTCTGACTTCGATGAGAGGTTGCATACTCTTGAGGAACAGGTGACTCAGATTCGTGTAACCCTGGATTCTTAATTTGCTTATATGCGTAAATATATGAGGCACATTAATAAGGGTTTACATCAAATTGATCCATCTATTCCTGCTCCTTCTTTAGGATTTGATTAGTATTTTCTAATCTTGGTTTGTAATAAATTTAATGATACTTAGATTTCTTTTATCTTATGAGGTTATACTTGACTTGGTTTCACTTTATTGTACTTAGTTTAACTTAGTTAATTATGTTTGAACTTGACTTGCTTATAGATTTAATTTCTTTTTATTATCATGATCATTTATTCCTCACTGCTCTTCTTATTCTTCCTTCTTTATCTACTTTCACTTCTATTTCTTGATTCCTTCCTTTGTCATATTGTGACAAAAAGGGGGAGAATTTTGTCAATGCTTGTGATATATGGCATGTGGATTGTGGATGGATTGATTGTGAATAATTCTATTTTGTGAAGGGGAGTTAAGTAAGGGAGAGCGTACTGTTGGTGGAATTGATGCAAATTGATTTGATTTGTTTTGACTTGTTTATAACTGGTGTATGATTCTTTGTGCATATAATGCTTATGTTTTTATGAAGTGTGTTTTGTCACAAATTTGACAAAAGGGGAGATTGTAAGTGTTATGGTTCCTAGCTCCTATAATTGCCAAATTTTGTAGTGCCAAAACCTTTTTGAATATGTGTCTTATGTAGCGCATCTACATATTCAAGACAATACATCTCTCAAGAATAAAGATCTCTACTTCAAAAAATGCAAACATGGTCATGTTCGAATACAACATTAAGTGTGAATTCAAGGTCAAGCTTCAAGTCAAGACAAAGTTCTTTACTTTGAACCTCAAGCTCAAGTTTCAAGATATTTTAAGTTAAAGCTTCTTAAGGTTATAAATTCTAGTTTCAATATACTTCAAGTTGAAGCC
The DNA here is from genome assembly GCA_030180095.1 of Magnolia changhungtana. Classification (NCBI taxonomy): domain Eukaryota; kingdom Viridiplantae; phylum Streptophyta; class Magnoliopsida; order Magnoliales; family Magnoliaceae; genus Magnolia; species Magnolia changhungtana. The sequence goes on from JASAUF010000039.1 coordinate 2,027,805, forward strand.
TCAAAAGGTCTCAAGTTCAAGCTTCATCATGTGTAAAGATCTCAAGCTTCATGAACTTCAAGGATCAACTTTCAACTGAAGGAAAAGAAGTTTCAATGTTCATACATTATGTATAAGGTATGAATGACCTTAGATTGATCATAGGGTAGGTCATTTTGAATACATAATTTAAATTGGATCATTTAATAAGTGAATAAACTGTTTCTCGACTAGTCTTGGACTATCTTCGACTAGTCCTAGCACTGACTCGACCAGTTTAAGAATTCCTCGACCAGTCCTAAGGTTGTTACTGATTTTCTAGAATTTTTGTTAAAGTCTCGACCAGTCCTGGAGACTGCTCGACCGGTCGTATGAACAGTGCTCGACTTGTGCTCGAGCGGTCCTGTAGCCTCGACTCAAAGTCCAGCAACTAAATCAGGTTCCACACAACCAGTCGTGGACAAGATTCGATCGGTCATGGAGGCTACTCGACCAGTCGTGGAGACCTTAGGACCAGTCGAGAGTGCAATTTCTTCACTTATAAATAGAGCATGATTTTCAGAGTTTGATATCGAATTCAAGCTAAATCAATACGCCACTCTAAGAGATAAGTTAGTCATCTTTTTAAGATATATTGTGCTCATTTAATATTCTCTTAATTTAGCTTTGTTATATTTGATTTTGTATTCTTTATTCCAATCATATTTGAAGAAGGGATCGAGACTTGCCCTTTTCTTAGAATCAAAATCAAATAGAGCTAGCCCAACTTGATTTAATTTAAAATCAATTTAGAACCTAGAACCATTTTATAAGTGAGTGTGGACATTGAACTTTTACATTGAACTTCTACTCTGATTTGGTTCTTCCAAGTTGCATAAAAAAGAGAATATCCAGGTATTTTATAGTTTTTGTAAATTCTTTATTTTGATTTCATTGAGATTGAACCAGAAAAATCTCTTTGTTTTGGTTTGTCCGAGGTGATCCAGAAAACTTAGAGTGTGGAGTTTTTTGAATTGTGTAAGCCCACTTGAAAGACACAATTGTAAGGGTTTTAGGTGAACTTGGAAAAACCTATTTTCATAGTGAACGCTAATATCCATTGTGTGAGGATATTAAGAGTAGAGTAGTTGTGTGGCTGTTATTTAATAGTTGGTGTACACACAAGCTAACCACTATAATTCTGTATGTTTAATGGATGTGTGGTTTATTTTCTTTATCTTTTATGATTTAAGATTGTGGGATGTATTTGTGGATGTGAATCTTGTAATCTTTAATATTTAGCATTGGGTGGTGAATGTTGTAATAGCTTAGTTATTTTCTTTGCTATTCATTTCTTTCATATCCTCTTTAGTTTGAGTTTTTTATACTCACCCACATTCTAGTAAGGTTGTCCTGCCATAAACCTTTGGTTTTTGGTGTCAGGTTGTCCTTAGAACCAAGTTTGTATCAACCTCTCAATACTAGAATTTTGGGTTGCTTTTCATTTCAGCATTGTGTATTATTTAAGTGCTATCTTTTCTTTATTTGTTTAAATTCCGCTGTTAATTATTTTAATTTGGCATAGTCTTATTCACCCCCCCTCCCTCTAGGACATATAGCTCAGCCTTTTCACATTGATGTTAGGGTTTTGAGTCTCAATTATGGATTAGGGCAGTCCATACTCTTACGGCCGTAGCCGCCCCAATCCGACAAACTGAGTTGAGGGATCTTTCCAATCAAGTTAGTTAAGTCGTAATCCATTGTTTAATGTTTAATTATGATTAAATTGACATTGTTAACGATAGTCTTATACTTTTAATATCGGTTTGTGTGTTTTCCTAAATTCCCAGCGCTAGGTCCGCATTCGAGTCAAGGATTTTGATTTTAAGGTGAATATCTACCCTCAAGCTTCTACCTGTCATTTCGATTAGGGCGGTCCATACTCTTACGGGAGCTGTAATCGAATTTGTTTCCATTAGGGTTTCGGTTGTGCGCCAATTTCGGGCCTTGATCCGACAAACTGAGTTGAGGGATCTTTCCAATCAAGTTAGTTAAGTCGTAATCCATTGTTTAATGTTTAATTATGATTAAATTGACATCGTTAACGATAGTCTTATAGTTAAGTCGTAAATCCATTGTTTAATGTTTATTTTATGATTAAATTGACATTTCGATTAATGATAGTCTTATACGAATTTTTTAATATAGGTGATTGCATGTTTTCTAAATTCTTATACTTTTAATATAGGTTTGCATGTTTTCCTAAATTCCCAGCGCTAAGTCCGCATTCGAGTCAAGGATTTCGATTATAAGGTGAATATCTACCCTCAAGCTTCTACCTATCATTTAAAATAACTAAATATGTTTGTTTGCTATTTGATTGTTAACATGCTCCATGAAATGCTTAAATGACATAAAACTCTTAATATCAGGATTCTTCGATGTCGAATTCTTAAAAATGTTAATATGATTGAATTATGTTGTTGTGGTGGATTGAGCTCCGTAAATTATTTAAATATGCTGATAACTCACTTTAGGGAGGCTATCCTAGGCTTCTATGGTCCACCGAAGTTGAACACGGATGATCAACAATAGTTGGAGCTACATGGGATGCTTTACACCTAATACCGATTTACGTAGGGTCCTCCATAATTGATCGCATCGGTCTAATGCAAGCTCGATAATTCTTATGCTTGGTGATTGTATAATATTTAATAAAATCATGGATACCACAATTATCACTGATTTAGTCTACTTATAACTATTAGTGCATTACGATCTCATAAAGACTCATGAGCCGAGCATGGTAGTAGGGACACCGTGTTCGGGTTGTCGGCCTATACTGGAGTGATGAGCCTCCCCGTAGTGACCAGTGAGCACTGATAGAGGTGATAAAATATTATTCGAACAATCTCTGTCAAATTACCCGGCTGATGGTTCCATGCCTGAGTACCATTTTAACGACCGGATGTGAATGGAATTGGGTGACGAGCCCTTTTCCTTTATATTGATTTAGTTTTGACAAGCCCGCACCTCCTAATTGATTATTCATCCTCAGTGTTGGGTGACGACCCGTACTGTATTGATGCCTTAATTTGAATCAAGGGACACTAGTGAGGAGCTGCCACGTGGCGCAATGAGCCACGTAATCCAGATAATGACTAGGCGGTATCCTAACTTTGCCAACCTGTTATATGAACTGGGACTAATAATCACTTGGCTAATCATGTAGACCTTAGGATAGGTTGCGATTTGGCGTTGGAGTCAATTGTGTGGGAGTGTTGGCATTTGTGAAATAGGTGTTAAAGTCACTTGTGAGGGAGTGTTGGATTGTAAGGAGCATACATAATTTCATCATAACATTAATATACTTACAAACTATATTATGAAACTATTTGTTTGCTATGCCATCATTACTTGCACTTGGTTGTGTTGGTAACATGTGTAACTTGCTTAGTAGTTGTGCATTAAAGATAACATGCATAAGTGCATTATATGTATGAATATGTAAGTGCTATTATGTTAAGCACACATAGGTTGTCAAATTTCGTAAGTCGAAAGTGCTTCAAATTCAGATAACAACTACTCTACATGACTTATGATCAACTTAAGATCGGCTTATGATCAACTCAAGATCGACTTATGATCAACTTAAGATCGGCACATCTTCTCAAGAAATTGACACCCGTATTCAAGACAAGATCAAATCAAGGATCAAGTCAAAGTTCAAGATAAGATGACTCATTCATTTGCTAAAACACAGGTGGTATAGCCCTAAAAAGACCTTAGGATTAGGAACTTTCAAAATATCATTATATTGGGTTTTATAAGTGTTTTTTTATCTTGGAATTTGGCTAGCCTATCTTTTAGTTTGGCTAACCTAATTTCCTTGGCCAACCTAACTTCAAGTTCAAGCAAAATAACAAAATCTGTTGAGAATTCGGCTAGCCTAAGTTTTGGTTCGGCTAGCCTAAGCTTGAAATTTGACTAGCCCGAGAAAGTTTGGGTGAAATTCCAGTAACATAATCTTTTGATTTTTGCGGGAATTTGGCCAACCGAATTAAGAGGTTCGGCCAGCCATATTTTGGATAAATCTTATCCCACGTAATCCGAGTGTCGTTGGAACAAATCCGGTGAACTTCGGCTAGCCGAAGCCAATCTTAAGCTAGTCGAAGATTCAACATCCTTACCTATAAATTGAAGCTTTCTCTCATTCCAAATTACAACAAAAATTACTATAATTATTCTGCAAGAAAGAGAGAAGCTCAAGTCCTTGGCAAGCTTTCTATTGGTATCTATAAATTTAATTTATAGCTTATTCAATTCTCTTATCTTTAGATCGTTTTAATCTTATTCTAAGAGGGTAAACTGTACTCTTCTTTGAGATCTAAGAGAATTGAATCAAGTAGCATTCGAGTTTTTCATTTTTTAAATTTATAGAATCCTAGACTCTTTCTGTTTGATTGAACACCACGCCATTTATGTTTAAGAAAGAAGTCCTTCTTCTACAAGCTTCTGCCACGTCTTCGAATCTACATTTGAAGATAAGTATATTTACTGATTTCTTTTTAGGTTTTTTTGAGATAGCCTATGAAAATCTCAGTGAGATTTTGTCTGAGGTAGCCTGTGAAAATTTCAGAGGGATTTTTATTTGTGATAGCCTATGAAAATCACAAAAAGGGTTTTATTGTGGTGAACCTGTGAAAATCATAAGGAACTGTATGAGGTTATTAAGGTTAACCTATGAAAACCTTATTATAGTGAAAGCCAAAATTACAAGAGTAGTAATTTTGGGAGTGGAGTAGGTGCAATTATTTTTAAGCACTGAACCACTATAACTCTTTGTGCCGTGTGGTGAATGTTTAATTCTTTTTGGTGATTGGATGTTATTTACTATTTCATTCTTATGGTGAATGTTGTAATTATTTTTATATTCTCTTGCTACTTTGAAAGATTGATTTTAAAGACATTTGTGAAATAAGGTTGTCCTGCCTAATATTTTAGGTGTAGGTTATCCTACGAATTATTTGGAATCAAGGATTCAATACTTAAGCGATTGAGATATTTGTAATCTTTACATATTTTGCATTTATTTCAATTATTTGACATTGTCCTATTCACCCCCCTCTAGGACATCTCTAGCTCTCCTTTTTAGAATATACATTTTTTGTGAACGTCCTAATCACTAAAATGTTCAAAGTAATAATCTTAGAGATATTTCTTTACTATGTTAGTGTTTGATGCCTCCTATTTGACATATGCAGATAGCCTAGAAATAAGATTAGTCGGTGGTGTGCTTGGGGCGCCTAGTATCTCTCTAGCTTCTTCTCACTTGGTAGTTGTTCTTCTGTTCCTATTACAATTATTGTCATTCATATAATCCTCACATGGGTGGTCACCACTTTTAGAATTGTAACTTTTGGGTGTTAACCATATATTTTCAAATTTTGCTATCACTACCTCACTTTCGTTCCGCTAAGTTGAAATGTGTTACTCTGATTATTTGCGTGTGAAATGAAAGTGAATCTGAATGATGATACATGCATTTTATTAAGTTAACATGGGAACTCGGGGATCAGAGTCTATGTACTCGGGTGCCAATTTTTTAGATGTTACATGAAGCCACGGGTTTTTGCAATACCTGTCAGAGGGGCTGATTGGTCGAGACGATAATGGTATGAGCCTAGTAGTAAGGCCTGAGTCATCGAGATGATGTGACCAAGGCCAGGGCCAGCTACTCTATCTTTGGGTAGCGCATCTCTGCGTCGCCCATCGCTCTGCTCATTTAGTAGACAGGTCGTTAGGCACCTCCGTCTTCCCTAACTAGGGCTAAGCTGACTGTTGTTGTGAAACGACTAGGTACAACAGTAGCTCTTCCCCTTGCACCAGCTTCGAGAGCAGTGGATGGACCCCAGATAAGCCTTGAGCTGTTGGAACGCCTGTTCACATTCCTCTGTCTAGGTTGGCTTCTTACTCCCCTTCAGTTGCTTGAAAAGGGGTAAACACTTGTTTGTAACTCGAAATACATATTTGTTCAGTGCTACTACTCTCCCCATGAGGCACCGGATCTATTTTATCAAGCTAGGTGATCGCATTTCTATGAGAGCCTGGATTTTTCAGGATTTGCTTCAATCCCTCTTTGGTGGACCATGAAACCTAGGAACTTGCCCTAGCTGACGCTAAATGCACATTTGCTCAGGTCGAGTTTCATTCGGTATCTCATTAGGATCCTGACACATCTCTCTCAGGTTCGCCACTGTAACATCCCGAATTTTTCCCAACCTGGCGATAGACGTCCTCAGGCAATGGGTCGATCCTAACACCTGATTAACTTCTCCAATGCTCAATTCAAAAGTCTCAAATCCCATTTCAAACCATTTTCTTCAAAATCTCACATTTCCTTCACAATCTCACATTTCACTACCTCGTCCTTCAAAATTTTCTAAGTGCTTTCATATTAGACACAAATCTTAAAGTTTAGGTGATATTGATCAATACTTAACCTAAAAATTACTATGAATAGTAAATAAATAAATAAAATAGTTTTTTAACCATTAACCTTTTGAAATCTCACGAAATAAGTAGGCTACATGGATAAATCAGCTTCTCCTACCCCAAAAATATATATTGCACATCGAATAACTCATCCCGATTTATAAAATACATTCATTTTACATATCGAATGACAAAATCACCCCAAACAGGTTAGTGACCAGTGAGGGCATCGCCCGGTTGGCGAGGCCTCGCCAAAAGGTGGGGCTGGCAGGGCTGCAGCGGGCCGATGGCCCGTTTTCGGCAGAAAATTTTATGATTTTCATCCTACTTTGAAAATTCATATCTCCTTCGTTATAACTGCGATTTAGGTGATTCAAAAGCTAAATTGAAGGTTGATAAGCTTAGTTTCATATAAAAATAAGTTAAAAATATAATAAAATAATTAATATAGTTAAATATAGGTTATGGTGACAACTATCTGAAAGTTATTAGTTTGGACAGCTGCTACTTCTAGAATTTTTAGAATTTTTCTACAATATGAAACCTAATGAAATTTGGTGAAGATGAAGTAGACTTGATGATAAACTATTAGAAAAATAATTAAAATAATAGACTAACTAGAAATGCTAGAAAGAGGTGTAGAACTTCCCTAGGACCATATTCTGTCATAGTTAGGGCAGAATTTGGTTAAGTACTGAACTAAACAATCAGTAGGATTCGCTCGAATCACTTTAAATACGATCTGCAAGACCCAAAACTTGTAAAATCATTGATGCTAGGTTACCCTAAAATCTAGGATCAATCTCATTACCCGGCTGCTCTCGGAAGCATCTCGAAACTCTGTATTAGATCTGGACAGCACGTCGGAAGTCAGATTAACACGAAGTTAAGGAATTAGGACCGCCTTGCTAGGTTTGACAACCATCTCGAAAATCAAATCCAGATAGTATCCCAACACTATTTGCTTGAGCTCGGAGCGGAGAGTGTGAGAAATGCAAAAATATTTCTAAATTAAATTCAAAATAAATAAATCTGAGACTTGTCGCTTGCGGGTCAGTATTAAGCAACCAGACCGTCAGAATCAGACCAAATTACACCCTCGGATCAGGGATATTTCCCCAAACATATCCATGTACTCGGAGTCTCCGATCGAGATCCACTGACCGTTGAACTGAAACTGGTCCGCCACGTGTGATCTAGGAATCCGACTGAAACGAAAACTTAACTCCACCTAGATCCAATGTCTGTGAGCTTAAGTCCGACCTTTGGCTCAAGGGGAGCCTCCGGAAATGCTCTGTTGGGCTGAAACAGATGCCCTTTGGACAAAACCCAAGTATATCTTGGTCCTGAGTCTGTTTCGGTGAGTTTTGGTGCTATATAAGGACCTTAAAGCCTCTCTCATTTCAGCCATATGAATTTGAGAAAAACCCTAGGAAAAGAGAGAGAAAAGAGAGAGAAAGTGTGAGAGAAGTGGGAGAATCTCCCTGCTACTTTACCCTGACACTCTACAAGCTCCACCGCTTCCTTCTAATCGCTTTTCCAGCGATTCCAGCGTCATTTCTAGGTAAGAAACCCTAACCCTAATATATTTTGGGGTTTTGATAGTTATAGGTTATGAAATAGCTAACCTATTTCATTCTATAGGTTGCTAAACTGCCATATACGAAAGATTAGCAAACCTATCGACTCCGTTACGATTCTATGACAAAAGGTGCGGACTTTAGGTGTATAGGTTATGGCTTTCAATGCTTTCAATGTCAGATAATGATAGATTCATGATCTGCATGCAATTATACATGTACAAAGTGCTGTCTGTTTTCCGTTTCGATTAAATACGAAGAATATGGAATTTTATGTATTCTAGGTATTAGTAGAAAGTACCGTATATGTATAAATTTTAGAAATGTGTTTGCCATAATTATTTACTATATGAACATATTATATATGTGTATAACACTTACTTGGCGAGAGGGTTCACCCTAATACATGTTTTTGCCAATATACACTATGTATATAAAAAGGGTGTATTCTAAGTGTTTGTGAAAACGACCGAATGAATATAAAATTCGCATTCATTCTCGCCATGACTAATTGTCATGGATACATGATTGTTGTATAGGCGACACCCCTTTGATTAAAGGATTTGCCCTAAATCACGCCACGGCCAATATACACTATATATGCTAAAACGTGTAGCCCAAGTGTTTGTAGAAATAACTGAATGAACATGGAACTTGGATTCCTGCTTGCCATGACTACCCGTCGTGGGTGCACGTGTGTTATAATTAGGACAACTCCCTAGTGAAAGGATTTGGCCTTATACCTATGTGTTCAACATACGTCATGTATGTTGATGTATGTAGTTTAAAGTGTTTATTGAAATGACTAAATAAATATGGCTTTATGATTTATGCCTGCCAAATGTATTGAATGTAAGAACATGATTGATGTGTATGCGACAACTCCTTGTTATAAGGATTTGTCTATGTTGAAATCAACATACGCCATGTATGTTGAAGTGGTGTAGTTTAAGTGTTTGCTAAAATGCCTGTGTGAGAAATTGTGTGATGAACTAAGTTTAATAGGGTGTTGAGATAGGATTCTCAGCTACCTTAGAGATGTATATGATTTCCTCCATGTTGCTTGTTTAATTTAACCGTTTACTTATGAAATATAGGAGTTTGTATTTTTTGTTTATATTGTGCTTTATTACATGTTTTATGACATGCTTGTCAACATGCTTGAATTACTTTGTTTATTCTGCTTTACTCTACATGCTTCTTGTCATGGATTGATTGTGTTTGGGGCTATTGTATAGTTCAGACAATCAGTAACGAAACTGAATTCGTGGTTGAGATTCAGTCGCCACGAGAGATGTGTTCAACGAACCCGAGTCGTACTTCGGTTAGCGATAGTGGCTGGCCACACGAAGTGCTTATGCGCTTCATATCGTTCAACTTGTTGTGCGCTCGAGCTAGCCAAGCTCATCAAGCAACCCGATCTGTCTTATGTATGTTCACCATGTTTGGACGCCTCTGCTTGAACCTAGGGTACCAAACTTACCAATGAAATCCCGTTAACCATGGTACCTCGATCCGCTAAGACTCATGAGCCGGGCATGGTGGTATGGGACACCGTGGTCGAGTTATCGGCCTACGCTGGGGCCATATGTCTCCCCGTAGTGACCAGTGACCAACCAAACTCGTGAGCCGATTATGGTAGTATGGGACACTATATTCGTGTTGTCGGCCTACATTGATAAGGTGATGGGGGAGTGGTGCAACGAATGCATGTAACAGCCCTGACAGCCCTTTGTAGTGACCTCAAGCATACTCTGAATTTGCGGTGAGGCGACGAGTTTTACCACGGTGAATAGAGTATGAACTAGGCCTGTATCAATTTAGTGATGAACCGTTAAAAGAGTAATGGGGGAGTGGTGTAACAGCCCTGGCAGCCCTTGCAGTGACCTAGGAACACACCTTCGTATGAGATTAACTAGGACTGACGACCCTAGAATGGATCATGTTTGGGAATGATACAAGGGAGGTACCTTAGTTTTCCAATCCTGCTATTTGAAATGGACTAATAACAACTAGGTAATCATGCTCATCATCGCATTGCATGTGCCTGGAAGATGTGGAGCACTGAGGAATGCAAGCATGCCATGAACGTAAGATGGTGTCGCATGAGGGAGTATGTGGTGAGGGCATGCATCATTTCTGCATTCATACTTGCTTTAATAGGAGTATTTAGAATTGTTGATTGTACTGCTTGACTGTTTTGATAACATGTTAACCTATGCTTTATTGTTCCACTGAGTTGATCACTCACTTCCACGTTATGGGACGGTGTTGTACACACCAACCAGACTTTGTCTGATTGCAGATGGCAATGCTATTTCTGAGGCGGAGCCGGACCTTTGCATTGACTATGATGCTTGCTTGTCTTGGTTGTTTTCTGGCGGCTTCATGTGAGCCATGTCTTGATCGACGGGGTTACAGGGAGGTTGACTAGATGACACTACACCGTTGGTATATTTTGGAATTGTACTTGTAATTAATTAACCTGGTAACATTATCACACTCTGAAGACTCACCACAGTTTATATATTTTATATATCTATCACAGTCTTCCGCTTGCAATTTAACTGTCTCTGGAGTATGATATGCTGTTTTGGTATAATCTCATTCATGTTTTAATACTCTCATCATAATCATCATTATCTGTGTTGCATAAGTGATGCGTTAGAACTAGGGAGCTGAGCTTTGCTTGACCCCCGATTTTCAGGGCGTTACAAGATGGTATCAGAGCATGATTTGGATTAAACCAGACCTGGGTTATGGTCACACAACGCACTCTGACGCACTTTGACTTAGGAGGGTGCGAAAACAATGTAGAAACAGTTTTAGGCATCCCAGTTTCGCCCAACAGCGAAGTCCACTGAAAACGATAGTTGTAAACGAGTCTGTACTCAACTCTGGTTGCATGGGTCGACCTTAAAACACTCCTAGGCCGTCTATTGATGGGTATAGATCACAATGCACTCCATCCTAGCCGTTAAAAATAGGTAAATGCAAGTATAGATCAGAAACTTGTTGAAACTACCCGAAACAAAGCGAAACGGAGTCGTGGGCCTACCCACGCTTACCTAGAGGGCCCCAGGGTGGGACCCATATGTTTTTGGAGCCTAGGGATCACGAAGACCTCCCCCAAATGGCGAGGCATCACCAAACAGTCCAGTGGGTGGCGAGGCCCTCGTCCGGTCGGCGAGGCCTCGCCGGTTTTTGGGCTCGGCCGGGCGGGCCGATCGAGTTTGGGGGTTGTGGGACCCCCTTGATGTGTGTCTCGTTCACAAACTACCCCTCTAAGCTCCTTCACAAACTACCCCTCTAAGCTCTCCTTTTCTCCAAAAGTTTCTGTTTTCTCTTTCAGACCTTCCCTCCATTCACCTATTTCATCATTTTCTGTCAAAGTACACATACCTCTACTGTTTTCAACAATACCTACCCCCTACCCTCTTCATTCTCTCTCATTTGAGCTCCCACACCTCCCTTTGAAGCTCAAAATCGTGTAAGCTCTCTAACCCATCTCTTACTCCTCTTGGCCTCACCATTTCACACCCATATGGGCATAACGATCCGCATTTTTGTGTCCCATGACTTTCACAACCTCCAAATGTTGGGACGTTTAGGGCCCGTTCAGCCAATTGCATTCGGTGGGATTATGGTGGATAGAATTGTAAAAGTAATAATAAATGTATGTGTAAGGTATGGTCCCTAGAGTGGGTGTATCCCACGTTTTCCAATACCTTGTTTGGAATGTATGTAATAAAAAGTAAATTCCGAGATTTCCTTTCAAAATTACACTTAGAAATTCATCATCATGGGATTTGGAAATCCCATCTCACACTTTCCAACATAAGGCTCATTTTCCAAAGCCTATAAAATTAATCCCCACCCACCCTCCTACCAAACAAGGCACTCCCAATCCCGAGGTGAGATAAGCAAAGTAGTCCCATTTAATACAACTTAAGACCACTGGCCAAATCGGCCCTTGGAATTTCGGACCCAGGGTGGTGTTCCTAGATATGAACGACCTAAAAGTAGGAAAAATCTAATAAATTGATAACGTGAACCCTAGGACTGTCTTAGTTAGTATGAGCACGTGTGTAGTGCTCGAGCATAGTTAAATTCAAGTGCAGGCAACTTAATTCCAATCAGACAATGTTTGATCCTAAGCGATAAACAATTTCTTATATTAGAAAGGGTGTAAAATCATCTAGTGTATAAGCATAGACTTTGGATTCCAACCAGTGGGTTACCACTACTTCTAACTGGAGACTAGACTACTGGTTAGGCTAAGGAAGGTAAAGGACTAATTAATTATGTTAAGCCAATTAAATGATAGACTTAGGTAGTCGGCTTGATTAGGTTGGAGCAAGACCCCATTTCTTCGTTGAATCCCCTTGGTACTTATAGGCTTCCTTAATAACTCGTAGGAGGGTTGTTTGATTAGTAACTATACATGCTTAGTATCCCTTGGATTTAATGTTAGGTCAAATCAATACAACCCTTAGAATTGCCTTCCCAAAGACTTATTATAATCGAGAACACGGAGTAGAGGAACTATATCTATAAGCGAGGTATTCTCGGTTTGAGTTGAATTCTCAATCTTGGTAGTTACTAATGAACTCCATGCTCTGATCAAGCAGAAGGTCGGGATCAACTAGGATTAAGAACTGATACGACAACTTTTCTATCATAGCTAGGCAGAAGGTTTGTGTATCCGGCTCAGACCCACTACACAACTTTCCTTCCGTGTTGGCCCTACCACTAACAACTAAAAGTTTCTTATTTCGTCTTTGAGAAGTGTTAAGAACATATAGCCAATAGGGATTTTCTTTTTAGGCCCAAGGAATTTCCCAAACGGGCAACAGACAGTTACGAATTAGGTCCTAAATCACATGCCATGTTGGCATACATATTGTGCATATGAACTTAGAAAGATAGCCTGCCTATTAAGCTAGACATGCTTAAGTCTGGACCATGACAAAACTCCTTGGTAGAATTAGGCATCTTGCCACAAACTCACACCTGTCCCTGAAATCAACCATAATATCCATCATCTGTAACTCCTTTCTATAATCATTGGTACCAATGCCATAATACGCATCATCAATGAAAAGAAGATCAATGTATTGCTAAATCTCTTCCCATGTCATACCAAAGATAGGTCTCAAATTTCAACTCGTTCTGGCATACAGATCGACGTACAAATTCTTGAACCCTGAGGATAGAAACAATTTTAAGGGGGGTAGACAAGTTATGGACCCAGTCCAATTAAGTAGGTATACATGTTTATCCGTTCATGGGCACAGCAGAAGCATGCTTGGCCCTTGCCCCACTAGCCCAGGATCGAAAGAAATTACTCCTAGTAATACGTAAAGATAGGTTACTAAATAGGATGAGCTACCCTATCTCGGACATAGAATGAGACGAGGATTTTCTTACACCAAGACCTAAAGGGCATCCTTATAAATAGGAAACTTGAACCTTTCAATGATGGACATTCCCTACGTTTTTAGAGTGATCGGACTATGGAGTTACTGACATAAACAACTGCGAAGTATTCGCGGCTTGACCCAATTCTTAATCTTGGGCGACTACCAATGGACTTACTACTTGACCGAGCAGAAGACCAGGAGCCACCAGGACTAGGAAGGGATACGATGAGCCTTCTACCCTGGTCAGGTAGATAATCGATGTATCGGGGTTAAGCCCACTACAACTGTCTCTCTGTGTTGATCAAACATTGAAAATAGCTATCTTACTCTAACTAGTTAGGAATCGAAGTCAAGACTCTAAATAGGAAAAAAAATCCATTGTAGCAAACCATCAGGATATAAGTAAGAGATAAAGAAATAAATTTTTAAGGGGGGTAGCCTAAAATGTACTAGACTAGCATGCACAAGATACACCCTACCACGCATATAAACTTGAATCAATAAGTCTTAGGCAAATAAAATAATAGAATCCTCACTTATTACCTTTAGCCAATTTTGGGGACGAAATTTTATTTTAAGGGGGGTAGATTGTAACATCCCGGATTTTTCCCAACCTGGTGATAGACGTCCTCAGGCAATGGGTCAATCCTAACACCTGATTAACTTCTCCAACGCTCAATTCAAAAGTCTCAAATCCTTTTTCAAACCATTTTCTTCAAAATCTCACATTTCCTTCACAATCTCACATTTCACTACCTCATCCTTCAAAATTTTCTAAGTGCTTTTATATTAGACACAAATCTTAAAGTTTAGGTGATATTGATCAATACTTAACCTAAAAATTACTATAAATAGTAAATAAATAAATAAAATAGTTTTTTAACCATTAATCTTTTGGAATCTCACAAAATAAGTAGGCTACATGGATAGATCAGCTTCTCCTACCCCAAAAATATATATTGCACGTCGAATAACTCATCCCGGTTTGTAAAATACATACATTTTACATATCGGATGACAAAATCACCCCAAACAGGTCAGTGACCTGCGAGGGCATCGCCCGGTTGGCGAGGCCTCGCCAAAAGGCGGGCGGGTGGCCCGTTTTCGGCAGAAAATTCTATGATTTTTGTCCTAGTTTGAAAATTCATATCTCCTTCGTTATAACTCCGATTTAGGTAATTCAAAAGCCAGATTGAAGTTGATAAGTCTAGTTTCATATAAAAATAAGTTAAAAATATAATAAAATAATTAATATAGTTAAATATAGGTCATGGTGACAACTGTCCGAAAGTCATTAGTTTGGATAGCTGTTGTTTCTAGAATTTTTAGAATTTTTCTACAATACGAAACCTAATGAAATTTGGTGGAGATGAAGTAGACTTGATGATGAACTACTAGAAAAATAATTAAAATATTAGACCAACTAGAAATGCTAGAAAGAGGTATAGAACTTCCCTAGGACCGTATTTTGTCATAGTTAGGGCGGAATTTGGTTAAGTACTGAACTAAACAATTAGTAGGATTCGTTTGAATCTCTTTAAATACGATTTGCAAGACCCAAAACTTGTAAAATCATTGACGCTAGGTTACTCTAAAATCTAGGATCAATCTCATTACCTGGCTGCTCTCGGGAGCATCTCGAAACTTCGTATTAGATCTGGACCACACTTCGGAAGTCCGATTAACATGAAGTTAAGGAATTAGGATCGCCTTGCTGGGTTTGATAACCATCTCAGAAATTAAATCCAGATAGTGTCCCAACGCTATTCGCTTGAGCTCGGAGCGGAGAGTGTGAGAAATGTGAAAATATTTCTAAATTAAATTTAAAATAAATAAATCTGAGAATTGTCTCTTGGGGGTCAGTATTAAGCAACCAGACCATTAGAATCAAACCAAATTACACCCTCGGATCAGGGATATTTCCCAAACATATCCATGTACTTGGAGTCTCCGATCGAGATCCACTGACCGTTGAACTAAAACTGGTCCGCCACGTGTGATCTGGGAATCCGACTGAAATGAAAAGTTAACTCCACCTAGATCCAATGTCTGTGAGCTTAAGTCCTACCTTTGGCTTAAGGGGGCCTCCAGAAATGCTCTGTTGAGCTGAAACAGATGCCCTTTGGACAAAACCCAAGTATATCTTGGTCTTGAGTTTGTTTTGATGAGTTTTGGGGCTATATAAGGACCTTAAACCTTCTCTCATTTCAACCATACGAATTTGAGAAAAACCCTAGGAAAAGAGAGAGAAAAGAGAGAGAAAGTGTGAGAGAAGTGGGAGAATCTCCCTGCTACTTTACCCTGCCACCTACAAGCTCCACCGCTTCCTTCTAATCGCTTTTCCGGCGATTCCGGCATCATTTCTAGGTAAGAAACCCTAACCCTAATCTATTTTGGGGTTTTGATAGTTGTAGGTTATGAAATAGCTAACCTATTTCGTTCTATAGGTTGCCAAACTGTCGTATACGAAAGCTTAGCAAACCTATCGACTTCGTTACGATTCTACGACAAAAGGTGCAGACTTTAGGTTTATAGGTTATGGTTTTCAACGCTTTCAATGTCAGATAATGATAGATTCATGATCTGCATGCAATTGCATATGTACAAAGTGCTGTCTATTTTTTGTTTCGATTAAATACGAAGAATATGGAAGTTTGTGTATTTTAGGTATTTGTAGAAAGTACTGTATATGTATAAATTTTGAAAATGTGTTTGCCATGATTATTTGTTGTATGAACATATTATATATGTGTATAACACTTACTTGGTGAGAGGGTTCGCCCTAATACATGTTTTTGCTAATATACACTATGTAAGTAAAAAGGGTGTATTCTAAGTGTTTGTGAAAACAACCAAATGAATATAGAATTCGCATTCATGCTCGCCATGACTGATTGTCATGGATACATGATTGTTGTATAGGCGACACCCCTTTGACAAAAGGATTTGCCCTAAATCACGCCACGGCCAATATACACTATGTATGCTAAAACGTGTAGCCCCAGTGTTTGTCGAAATAACTGAATGAACATGGAACTTGGATTCCTGCTTGCCATGACTATCCATCGTGGGTGCACACATGTTATAATTGGGGCAACTCCCTAGTGAAAGGATTTAGCCTTATACCTATGTGATCAACATACGTCATGTACGTTGATGTATGTAGTTTAAAGTGTTTGTTGAAATGACTAAATAAATATGGATCATGTTTGGGAATGATACAAGGGAGGTACCTTAGTTTCCCAATCCTACTGTTTGAAATGGACTAATAACAACTCGGTAATCATGCTCATCATCGCATTGCATGTGCCTGGAAGATGTGGAGCACTGAGGAATGCAAGCATGCCGCGAACGTAAGATGGTGTCGCATGAGGGAGTATGTGGTGAGGGCATGCATCATGACTGCATTCATACTTGCATTAATAAGAGTATTTAGAATTGTTAATTGTCGCTTTATCATTCCGCTTGATTGTTTTGATAACATGTTAACCTATGCTTTATTGTTCCACTGAGTTGATCACTCACTCCCACGTTACGGGATGGTGTTGTACACACCAACCAGACTTTGTCTGATTGCAGATGGCGACGCTACTTCTGAAGCGGAGCCGGACCTTTGCATTGACTATGATGCTTGCTTGTATTGGTTGTTTTCTGGCGGCTTCATGTGAGTCGTGTCTTGATCGACGGGGTTACAGGGAGGTTGAGTAGATGACACTACACCGTTGGTATATTTTGGAATTGTACTTGTAATTAATTAACCTGGTAACATTATCATACTCTGGAGACTCACCACAGTTTATATATTTTATATATCTATCACAGTCTTCCGCTTGCAATTTAACTATCTCTGGAGTATGATATGCTGTTTTGGTATAATCCCATTCATGTTTTAATGCTCTCATCATAATCATCATTATCTGCGTTGCATAAGTGATGCGTTGGAACTCGGGAGCTGAGCTTTGCTCGACTCTCGATTTTTAGGGCGTTACAGCCACATGGTCCTCGGCCATGACACTCTTGACAAGCATGCTGTCGACATAGACTTCCATAGTTTTTCCGATCTGCTTGGTGAACATCTTGTTCACCAGTCATTGATATGTTGCTCCAACATTTTTCAACCCAAATAGCATGACTCGGTAACGATACAACCCTTTGTCTATGATGAAGGAGGTATTTTGTTTGTTATGCTTGTGTATGCTGATCTGGTTGTATGTAACATCCCGAAAATCGGGGGTTGAGCATAAACTCAACTCCCGAGTTCCAGAACATCACTTATGCAACAAAATGAATAATGATTGAATGTTGACTGTATTCGTGTATTGAACATGAGTGAGATTAAGCCAAAACAGCATATCATACTCCAGAGACAGTTAAATTGCAAGCGGAAGACTGTGATAGACATATAAAATATATAAACTATGGTGAGTCTCCAAAGTGTGATGATGTTACCAGGTTAATTAATTACAAGTACAATTCTAAAATATACCTAATGTGAGGAAGTGTAATGTCTTCTATCGCAAGTACCATATCCCCGTCAATATAATACTAGGTCTTCATAGACCTGCCAGAGAGATATAGATAGGAGAACTCCTCATCATTATAGAAGTAGTACGGCTTTGCTTCATAAGCATCGTCATCACCTGAAACTCAACAAATCTGGTTGGTGTGTACAAACACCGTCCCGTAACGTGGGAGTGAGTGATCAACTCAATGGAACAGTAAAGCATAGGTTAACATGTTATCAATTCAGTCAAGCAGTAATGATAAAGCAGTACAATCAAACAATTCTAAATACTCTTATTAATGCAAGTATGAATGCAGTCATGATGTATGCCCTCACCACACCCTCCCTTGTGCGACACCATCTCACGTTCGCGACATGCTTTCATCCCTCAGTGCTCCACATCTTCCAGGCACATGCAATGCATGATGAGCATGATTACCGAGTATTTATTAGTCCATTTCAAACAGCAGGATTGAAAAACTAAGGTACCTCCCTTGTATCATTCCCAAATATGATCCATTCTAGGGTCGTTAGTCCTAGTTAATCTCAGACGATGGTGTATTTTTCTAGGTCACTGCAAAGGCTGCCAGGGCTGTTACACACAAAGGTTACACCACTCCCCCATCACCTCTTAAACGATTCATCACTATACAGAAATAGGCCTAGTTCATACTCTATATACTGCGACAAAACTCTAAGGCTCACCGCGATTTCAGAGTATGCTCGAGGTCACTACAAAGGGCTGTCAGGGCTATTGCTCGCATTTGTTGCACCACTCCCCCATCACCTTATCAATGTAGGCCGACAGCGCGAATATAGTGTCCCATACCACCATAATTGGCTCACGAGTCTGGTTGCTCACTGGTCACTACGGGGAGGCACGTGGCCCCAGCGTAGGCCGACAGCTCAACCACGGTGTCCCATACCACCATGCCCGGCTCATGAGTCTTAGTGCATCGAGGTACCATGGTTAAAAGGGATTTCACTGGTAAGTTTGGTACCCTATATTCAAGCAGTAACGTCCAAACATGATGAACATACATTAGACAGATCGGGTTACTTGACGAGCTCGGCTAGCTCGAGCACACAACAAGTTGAACGACATGAAGTGCATAAGTACTTCGCGTGGCCAACCACTATCGCCAACCGAAGTACGACTCGAGTTCGTCGAACACATCTCACGTGGCAAATGAATCATAGCCACGAATTCAATTCTGGTACCGATTGTCTGGACTATAATCATAGCCCCAAACACAATCAATTGCAGATAGATAAAGCAGTAGTTGATCAAGATTCAAATCATACAATCAAAGTCTGGTATTATCCGTTTAGGGCTGCCAGGGCTGTTGCACGGAATCGTTACACCAATCCCCTATCACCCATGACGGATCATACAACATAAACATGAATTCAAACATACACATTACATAAATAAAATCATACAATCAGTTGAGCATGTTAACAAGCATATTATAAAGCATGTTATAAAGCATGTTATGAAGCACTATATAAATAGGAATACAATCACATATATTTCATAAGTAAGTGGTTAAAGTGAACAACCACATCGAGGAAATCATACATGTCTCTAAGGTAGTTGAGAATCCCATCTCAACACCTACCTAAGGCATCAACATCCAAACACTTACTCACACAAGCATTTTCACAAACACTTAACATACACTATTTCAATATACTTAATGTATGTTAACAAACATGTATTAGGGTGACTCCTTTTGCCAAGTAAATATTTTATGCATATACAGTATATTTATACAACAAATAATCATGGCAAACACATCTCTAAAATATATATGTATACAGTACTTTCTACAATACAGTATTTCTACATACTTAGTGTATATTAGTAAAACATGTATTTGGGCGAATCCTTTCGCCAAATAAGTATTTTATCCATATATCATATATTCATACAACAAATAATCATGTCAAATATATTTCTAAAATTTATACGTATACGGTATTTTCTACGAATACCTAGAATATGTAAAATTCTATAATCTACATCTTTAATCGAAACAGGAAACAGCACTTTGTAGATGTGCAATTGCATGCAGATCATAAATCTATCATTATCTGACATTGAAAGTGTTGAAAACCATAACCTATACACCTAAAGTCCTCACCTTTTATCGTAGAATCGAAACAGAGTCGATAGAGTTGCTAAGTTTCTGTATACGGTAGTTTGGTAACCTACAGAATGAAATAGGTTAACTATTTCATAACCTACAACCTAAACAACCCCAAAACAGATTAGGGTTAGGGTTTCTTACCTAGAAACGGAGCTGGAATCGCTGGAAAAGTGATTAAAACGGAGTGGTGAAGCTCGTGGAGTGGTAGGGAAGCATGGCAGGGAAATTCTCCCTCATCTCTCTCACTTTCTCTCTCTTTCCCTAGGGTTTTTCTCAAATTCGGATGGCTGAAATGGGAGAGGGTTTAAGGTCCTTATATAGTCTAAAATGTCTCCAAAATAGACTTGGGAACAAGGTATACTTGGGTTTTGTCCAAAGGGCATCTGTTTCAGCTCAACGGAGCATTTCCGGAGCCCCCCTTGAGCCAAAGGTCGGACTTAAGCTCACCGACACCGGATCTACATTTAGTTAAGTTTTCATTTCAGTCGGGTTTCCAGATCACGCGTGGCGGACCAGTTTCAGTTCGACGGTCAGTGGGTCTCGATCGGAGATTCCGAGTACATGTAAATGTTTATAAAAATTTTCCTGATCCGACGGTGTATTTGGGTCGGTCTGGTTGCTTATCTTGATCCAAAGCGACAAGTCTCAGATTACTATTCAAGATATTTATTTTGGAAAGAAACAAGTGTTTTCACACTCTCTCGCTCCGGACTCAAGCGAACAGCCGTGGGACACTGGCTGGATTTGATTTCCGAGATGGTTGTCAAGCCCAGCGAGGCGGTCCTAAGTCCTTGACTTCATATTATTCAGACTCCCGATGTGCGATCTAGACCTGATACGGAGTTTCAAAGTGCTCCTGAGAGCAGTCGGGTAATGAGTTTGATCCTAGATTTTAGGGTAACCTAGCGTCAATGATTCTACAAGTTTTGGGTCTTGCAGATCGTATTTAAAGTGGATCAAGTGGATTTCGTAGCTAATCTAGTTTAGCACTTAGTTACTTTGTCTCATTTCTAAAGGATTTAGTCCTATAAGATTTCTGTCTGAGGTGGTACTTAGTCTTTTATAGTTTGTATATAGAGTGATCCAAGTTATACTACTTAGTTAGTTTAAGATAATGTCTAGGGTGAAATTACTAAGGAAAAATTGAAAGATCAAGGTGGTGAAGGGTGGGATTTGTGAAGGAAATGGGTTCAAATGCGGTTGTAGACTTTGGGATTGAGTTCTGACAGGTTTATAAGGAGTTAGGATTGACCCATTGCCTAAGGACGTCGAATTCCAGGTTGGCAAAAATCCGGGCTGTTATATTGTACCTTAAGTACGCATCCATAAAGCTAAGGAGTGCGTACCCAGCGGTAACATCTACCAACTGGTCGATCCTCAGTAGCGGAAAACTGTCTTTTGGGCAGACCTTATTTAGGTCAGTGTAGTTCACATAGACATATCATTTTTTGCTGGCCGTTTTCACCAGCTCCGTGTTAGCCAGCCAGTTGGGGTAGTGTACTTCTTCGATGAAGCCAACTTGAAGAAGCTTGCCGACCTCTTCATTGATTGCAACCTATCTTTTGTACATTGAATGCTCTTCTTTTCTGTCGGATAGGCTTGTAGTTAAGGTCTATGTTCAATCGATGGACCTTGGCTCCAGGATCTATTTCGGGCATGTCTTGGTGAGACTATGTGAATACGTCGGCATGTTCTCTCAGGAGGTCTGTTATTTCTTCTTAGAGTTGGGGTTTGAGTAACGATCCGACCTGAACTATCTAAGCTAGGTCAGCCTCGGAGAGCTACATTGGGATGAGGTTTTTAATAGGTGATCCCCTCTCAGTAGCTTCCTCCTTAGGATCGAGGGAGGTGACCTGCATTGCTTGTTGCGGGTGGGCTCTACCTCGGAGGGTTGTCGAGTGCCTCGTGCTAGTTTCCCCGAATTCTACCGACCTCATACTCGGTTGGAAACTTCATGGGGAGGTGATAGGTAGAGACTACAAACCTCATGGCGTTCAAGGATGGTTTGCCTAGAATTACATTATAAATTGAGGGGCAATCCACCACGAGAAAATCTACCATGGTAATGACCTGGTTGGAGCCTTCTCCCACTATCGTTGGTAAGAGGATGCTCCCTTCTGATGTCAGCTTTTTTCCTTGCGAAGTCGAGTAAAGGGGTCTGTACAGGCCGCAGTCTCGATCTCCCTACCCCCATCTTATCAAAAGCAGTTGTGAACATGATATCTACTGAGCTGCCTTTGTCGACCAACATCGGATATACTTTGTGTCTATTAATTGTCATGACGACCACCATTATGTCATCGTGAGGGTGTTAGATCCCCCTAGCATCCGCCACTGTAAAGGCAATCGTGCATGAATCTACCCTGGGTTCTTTCCTAGGGTGGCCTGTGAGGTTACTTGGTGGACCTCGTCGGTGATTATCGCACTCCGGGCATGAGCTCGGCATGCTCGCTTCGAGTCACTGCCTCAAGCGGGTCCGCCGAATATGGTGCGGATTTCTCCGATCAACTCGTTGTTGTCGCGCTCGTCGCGTTACTCCTACTGAGGAGATGGTCGGTCTTCTCTGCGCCTATCAATAAATTTGAGTAAGTACCCTATTTGAATAATAGACTCGATCTCCTCCTTGAGATCGAAGAAGTCGGCTATGTTATGACTGTGGTCGTGATGGAAATGATAATATTTCTTCCTATCTCTCTTTTCCGGGTCGACCCTCATCTTGTTTGGCTACTTCAAGATCCTCTTTTCTTTAACCTCTATGAGCACTTGCTCTGGTGTAGTGTTTAATGGAGTGTATCGGTAGAACCGACTATCTAGAACTTGATTGTCTCTGGAGTGCTACTCTGTTCGTCTTCTCTTCTTCTTTTAAAGCTCGCACTGGATCCGTCCTTTTTCTCCCTCTTCCTGTCTCTTCTCAAGCTACCCTCACCCTTGGCTTCCTTGTGGGCGCTGAACAATTCCTCAGCATTAGAATATTTTTTAACTCAGTTAAGGAGGTCGGTGAAAGTCGTTGAGGGTTTTTGCCAAGCGAAAAGAGGAACTTCCCCGGCCTAAGACTGACCATCATTGTTGTAAGGGCTACTTGGTCAGAATAGCCATCTACTTAGATGACCTCAACCTCAAACCGGATAATGTAATCTTTCAGGAACTCATTCTCCTTTTAGGTTACCGTGAGGAGATGGATTGCTGGCTTCCTTATATAATTGCCCTTGATGTATTGAGTAGCGAAGGCCCTATTGAGTTGGGCAAACAAGCCACTAGATTTTAGCTTCAGGTTTCTATACCACTTCCGATCTGCCCCGGTCAGCGTTAGGGAGAACGCCTTGTACATCACGAGTCTGGAAGCGCCGTCAAGTTCCTTTTGTACTCGGAACTATTCCAAGTGCTCGGTCGGGTCTCCTGAACCTGAGTAGGGTAATATCTAGGGCATCTAAAAACCGGGTGACAATTGTGCTTGCATGATGTCATTTGTAAATGGTGGTTCGGTCTCTTTGATGAGGGCATCCACAGATGCTGGGGCCTTTGCTCGATAAGCTTGTAAGATGTTACTGAGCTAGTCCCAGATCTCTCTGATTTATGCCCCCAAGGGACTTCGTTTTTTGCCATAATTTTCAGAGCCTTTCCCCAAGCTTATCTCCTTTAGTCTAGAGTATGATGTAGATCTGACTTGGCGAGGTCGGTGGTTGTCGGGGTTTGCATTTGGGCAATAATGCTCCCTCCAGGTCAGGCTTTCCCCTAATGCGGCTTAGGGTGCAATTGTATCGGGTGGGATTGCTTGACACTACCTCCACCTCTTCATGTTGATTGGCTGGGGACCCTTGCTGCCTCTCTAGTAGCCTCATAATACGGTCTACGTTGCTGGTCAAGGCTCCCACCTAGTTCTCAAGGGAAATGAGTTGACTACCTCGATTTCGGGACTTCTGCATCACTGCTTGTGAACGTGGTTGGGACTGTGAGGCCTAAGCCTCACTGGACTGAGCCCGGTGGGCGGATTCAGCTACATTCAGTGCCTTCCCTTTTCTTTTAGCCATTAGGAGGAGGACTGTGGTGGTTTGGGTTGGAGATGGTGAGAACTTGACTTCGTCGTCGTTCCCACAGACGACGCCAATTTGTTGTCGTTGGAATCTGGCAAACAAATATAATTAGTCGTGGAGGTGTGCCCACTGATGGATCTACAAAGAAATAGGAAAGTGAGGGCAGAGGGGGGTGCCGATGATGACCATGGACCCTCCGATGCCTAAGTTAAGCTGGTCGACTTAAATAAAAGGCTTGAGTTTGAGTTTTTGTGCTTACCTACTTTCACTTAAGGTCACTATAGTTATAAGGTCATTAGGTGGTTCCAAATTTAGCGTATCTTCGTGGGATCCATTGGATATGCTAGATAATCTCTATTTAAATGTGAATCTGAGAATGTCGCCGAACCCGTCTCGATCCATGTAATCTTTGGGCAGGATCACTTTAAACCCATCTTTTCTAGGGCCCGGGTGGGATTCCCTCCAAATATCTTGCCATGCATCTTGGACCTAATCAGCTCAAGATGTCGGGGCAGCTCGTGGCCCGGAATCCTTACATTGCAGGTCCTTTATCCGTATTTATAGATGTATTAGGTGAGATGCCTCTTCCAATATCAACTTATGCATTGGGATACCCCAGGTCAAGAGCTGATCCCTTCATCTAGGGAGAGTTACATAACAAATACTCTTCGTATTTGTTATCCTCATCTCTTCCTATCCTCCGAAAAAACAAGAAGAGCCCTCCGGATCTAACAAGAGAGAATGGAAAGTTGCCTTATTAGAGAAAAGATCCTTCTCAGTCACTTTGAATAGGAGTGCGACGTCGGTGTTGTTGGGTGATTGAGGGAGAGTGACATGCATACGTGCCTATGCGTGAGGATGTTGGAGAGTCGTAGGGGAGACAGACTCTTCACCACTTGGGAGAGTATATACTTGAACACCCAAGCTCTGTGGGGTCCACCCTGTTGTATATGAAATACAAAAGATCAGTCTATTTAACACAATAATCATTTAATTATTTTCCTTGAAATATGAGTTGTCTCATTAATCAATTATTAGGCCATTGATTAAAATTGTAGGATGTTCCATCTTGGATATTTTCAAGAATTAGTTTTTAGGATGTTCCATCTTGGATATTTTCAAGAATTAGTTTTTATATATATATATATATATATATATATATATATATATATATATACGGTTTGGATCACCAAACATTGCTCTAAATTGAATGGTTATAATCCCAATGCACTCTATAAAAGAAATAGTTCCGTAAGTATTAATTTATCCACTCAAATACGAAGAGTATTTGTTATGTAAATTAAGAAAAATTATTTTTTTTTAAAATACGGATCTCACTCATGATTGGTCGTTCTCCCAGTAAGAGCGACCAGTTCGATTTTGCCTCCGACATTTTGGATCGTGTCCCATCCATTGTAGGACCGATTGATCAACGGTCTGGATGACCTAAACATGTGCCCACTTGCAGAGACCGGGAACATTGGAATTGGCGGTGTCCTGATGCATCAGATGCACTCAATAATTCCTTGCAATGCGTGTCTTGGCTGGTCGGCGTGGAGCCCACGCCCTGGGAGCCGTCACTTAATTTAGACATGTACACGTGTCACAAAGAGATATGGAAATTCTTTCCGCGGTCCAGTCCATTTCTGACGGGCCCGAAACGGATTGGCTACTCCCCCTGACATCAGCTACGTGGCTGGTGGTTGGTGATCTGTGGCCCCACCATGATGTATGTTTTTCATCCATTTTTACAGATCAAATTTATGGTTTTATCCAAAAATGAGAGGGATATAAATCTCAGGTGGATCACACCACATGAAAACAATAGTGATTGGATATCCACCATTAAAATCCTCCTCAGGCCCACTATACTGTTTATTTGACATCCAACATGTTGATTAGGTCATGCAGGCCCAGATGAAGAGAGAAAACATCCAAAACTTTTATGCCCCCGAAATGTTTTTAATGGTCGATGGTCGACCCTCATTCAACACTGTTTCCTGTAATGTGATCTACTTGAGATTTGGATATACCTCATTTTTGGAATGATATCGTAAAATAAAAATATATGGATGGCATGGATGAAACACATGCATTATAGAGCCCACATAGCACCCACCATCAGCCATTGGCTGGTGTCAGGGGGAGTAGCCAATCCGTTTCCGAGCTACTACGTACTCACCACCTCCCCCGCTATCTATCGGACGGGTCTCTTTCTCGATACCTACAGGTCTGAGCTAATACACGCGCACCACGTCCCTATTCTTTCTCTAAGATTTCCTATCATAAAGAGCGCGTGTAAGTCCACGTGCCGCTGTAAAGGATATCACCAGATATTCATGACAGTAGCGCATTGCCGAATCAAAAGCCGATCCGGTAGACGGGAGAGAATTAGCTATGACCCGGGTAACACATCAGTGTGTGTTACTCTAACCGTGTGGGCCCACCTTGATGTATTTGTTGTATATCTACGTGGTCCATCTGTGTTTTCCATCTCATTTTAGAACCTGATCCTAAACTTTAAGAAAATCTAAATCTCAGATGAACCGTACTACTAGATGGCTATTAAAAGCTTTTTTAGGCCACATAAGTTTTGAATCAACCTTATATTTGTATTTTTCTCTTCATTTAGATTTTTATTTTTTATTTTTATTTATTTATTTATTTTTATTATTATTATTTTTACATTATCAAACTATTGGATTGCAAATAAACATTACGAAAACTTTACATTGGGCCCTTTGAAAATTTAAACGGTGAGGAACTCAATCAACACTATTTCCGGTGGTGTAGTCCACCTGAGATTTAGATCTGCATAAATATTGGGACTCTGTGCTAAAGTGGGCTAGAGAAACAGATGGACGGTGGGGATATACAACACCATCAAGGTGGACCCCATGGTAAGGGTAACACCCACTAAATTGTCCCCCTGAGTTGTTACCCGGGCAACACCTAATACGCTCCCCGGGTAGACTTCTTCGTTGATGTCTTTAAGGAGTTAATTGATGCTCAGGATGCGTGTGATGCCTTATGCGCATGCACCTCGAAATGGTATAAGGGGCATATATTTATAAATTAAATTTAGCCAGACGACATTATGGATTTCAGTGTCGCTCCACTACAATTCAAAAAATTGTGATTTATACCAAAAGGGCTCTAAAGTATAGCGACTGTAATAAAATAGCCTATCTTCTTTCCTCTATGTTGTTTTTTGTTTGCCTTTTTATTTTCCGCTGCGATAGCTTTTTAATCTTTAGAGGACCAAAATGCTTACCTTTAATAGTTGTGCCCTACCAATTTTTACTCACGGGAGAAGCTTTGTAGTCCGAATCCCAATGTATGATGTGGTAATACATGGTTAGTGGGCCCACATGAAGGCAAATCCAATCCGTTCGTTTCCTTCATGACTCACTAATTCAGTAAGAAAATGCTAATTTCAATTGGATACGAGCTCTTTGGGGCCTACAACAATCGATAATGATAATCATTCACTCTCAATTATTTCCTTGTTGTGTGATTCACCTAATATGCAGATGTATCTCATTCTCTGGCTAATGGTATTTTATAAAATTTCAACTCTAATGGACATAGTGAATTCAATAAATACTCCACGATGGGCCCCATAGATTCTGTCTGAAGACCCACAAGTAGGGTGAAGTTCGTCAAAGGACCCATTTTAGTTTTCTTTTTAGGATTTTGATGGTACTCGCCTCAAAGTTTGAGTCAATTACCTAGAAAGCTACGTCATTCTATATATCCTTAGAAGGGCCTTCCGACATCTTTTGAATTTTGTTTCGGACAAAAATGGCCCTTAGTTTGGGACTTGTACGGTCGTGGAGTGAAGTAGAAGTCACCTGCTATTGCAACCTCCGAGAAACGACGGATCGGCTACTCCCTCGGGTACAAGCCAATGGGTGGTGCTCGGCGGTCGCAGGGACCCACCACCATGTATTTGTTTCGTCTATGCCGTCCATATATTTTTCCAGATCATGTTATGGTATGAGACTAAAAATGAGCTATATCCTAATAGAAAGTGAACCACATCATTGGAAATAGTGATGAACGAGCGTTGTAGACCATGAAAATGATCCCTCTCATTTCTTAGATCAAGCTCTAAAATGACACGTCAAAACAGATGAGCGATCGTACCTTTCACTGTAAAAAACAGATGAACGTAATGGGTGTAACACATACGTCATGGTTGGGCCCATGGCTGGTGACAGGAGGAGTAGCCAATCCGTTCCCCTCGGAGAATATGAAAGAATATATGAGTTTGGAAGGTCCGAATGTAGCCTTTCACCTTTTACAGACTTTATTCTTCTTCTTTCATTTTCATAGGAAACTGAAGATCCAACGACCAACTTCCAGAGAGGGACGTTGTTTCTCCTTGTCTGAAATTCTCGTCCACTACAAGGTCCATATTTTTATTATTATTATTTTTAAAAAATTTTACTGTAGGCATTTTGCTAATGTAAAGGATGATCATATTCAAGAAGGTTCTTGTCACGTGAAGGGAGCTTACTGTAGGGCACACTATGATCAAACGCGCATCATTAATACTTTTCCTACTAGAAAATCACAACTTCACGTATTCAAACCTTCCACCCTCTAAGAAATCAAAACTCGACCACCTTCAGTGACAACCACGACCCTTCACGTATTCAAAAACATGATACAGACGAAGGATCGTGGTTCCCAGTCCCCATGCACATTGGACATTGGATCTTGGTTGTCATGTTATAAGGATCGTGATTTTGGTCATCATGTTACATGGGTCATGGTTGTCATGCCAGATGGATCATGGTCGTCATGTTATAATGATCGTGCCTTTCACTGCCCAGTGAACCATGACCCATTTTCGTTGAAAACCATGACTTTCGAGTGGTTCGTGGTTGTCAGTCACGACCCATATAACATGTCAACCACGATCCAACATAGAGTTAACACTTTAACGCGGCCATTACAACCACGACCTTACCACATTATAATTATGACCCTCACCACGACCCTATATGACATTCTATTGCATCCGAAAATTACATTATACATGAACTTTGTGAGATGACAATAAAATTAACAAGTGAATGTTCATTTAATTACAAGAATAACGGGACAAGGAAGAAGACGAGTGACTGGATGGGAGCTACAGGTGGGCCAATTTGAGGTTTGCAAATCTTTCAACAGCCTCAGCTTTCGCTTTCTTTATCGTGTCGTACATCTCTTTCCAGTGCAGCCTTTTCTCGTGAAAGTCCTGGTTGCGAGACCAAGCGGAACAACACCGCTCGATTTCTCTCTCCGCCTCAGAGAAATTATATCCGAGCTGCCGGAGTTCTGAAATGGTCTTCAGAATTTTCTATGGAGGCCATTGATCTTCAGGAAGATCGACAACATCCCTGAGGAAAGGGAAATAATTACCCATAAAGGAACAACGCGAGAAGGACTCGATGCCGTCTTTGAATATCTCCTCCATTATTTTGATTGAAAGAGCAAAGAAATCCATTATTGCATTAAGGGTTGCAGTAAGGATTCTATCTCAGACTGGCTTGTGGAGGTAGTTTAAAACCCAAGTACCACTTTTAAAGGCTGGTGAAGGAGTGGTTAATGTGATTAGGATGTCGTGCGACTATTGATTTTCCGATGAATGTGAAATGAATGCGATTTCCTGAAAAAGAATGTGACGCTATTACCGAACGGGTCGTAGATATGATGAACAATGGGTCGTAGTTGTCATCCATAATGGATCGTGATTGGAAACCACCACCCATTGTGTATGACAACCACGACAGGTGCTTGTGGTTTTGGATCGTAGTTGTCATTCACGTTGGATCGTGGCTTTCATGAGCATTGGATCGTTGTTGTATACAGGTCGTAGAATGTGGCTGGCAACCACGATTCATGTACCGTGACAACCACGACCCATGTAACATGAGAACCACGACCTGTATCAGCTGACAACCACGACCAGTCTAATATAAAAACCATGATCCATATTACATGACAACCATGACCCAAATGACTTAGGACTTGCTATAAGCATTCTGGATCAGTTTGGCTTATGAAAGTAATTTGAAACCCAAGTACCACTTTTATATGACAACCACGTCCCTGTCCTGTGATCGTGGTTCACATGCATACTGGATTGTGGCTATATTCCACGTCGGCTAGTAGTTTTCATGAATAATGGATCGCTGTTGTACATGTGTCGTAGAACATTATAGCTAACAACGATCTACCGTGACAACCATGACCCATGTAATATGAGAACCACGACCCATAAACCGTGACAACCACGACCCATGTTACATGAAAACCATGACCCATATAACATGACAACCACGACCCAAATGAGTTGGTCCTTGCAAAGGGCAGTGACAGGCATGATCTTTATAACATTACAACCACGATCCACTGTGGATGTTAACCACGAACCAACGTGGTGTAAGTGCTATAGTTGATAGCTTCACTATATTGTCAAATTTGTGGTGCCAAAGACACTGTATGTATCTTGTTATGAAGCTTGCATATGTGAAAAACAAAGCTCTACACATGCTATGTCAAGTCAAAACAAAAGTCTCACAAGATCAGCTTCGATAGACAAGCAGTGTTCACAAGTCAAGACTCGACAATGTGAGAATGTTCGACTTAGTTCAAGACAAGTATAATTCAAGATCTCAAGAAGCTTTCAAGTTCAAGCTACACCAAGATCTCAAGCTTCATTATGCTCAAGATCATTCATCTAAATTTCAATGTCCTTACTTCACTAATAAGGTATGTTTGATCTTAGGTTGACCTTTAGAGTAGGTCATTTCGGATACATAATCCATATGTTTTATATAAGTGAGTTTGGTCTGTTCTAAGACTAGTCCTAGACTTTGTTCGACTAGTCCTAGCATTGCTTTGACTTGTCTAAGATTTTCCTGGACCAATCGTAAGTTTGTTGCAAAAATTCAGAATTTTCTGTTAAGCGTCGACCAATCCTGGGGTCTGTTCGACTAGTCGTATGAACAGTGTCGAATGCTTCTTCGACCTGTCGTAGACCTACGACTCAAACTACAACGATGAAATTCGACTTGCTTCGACTAGTCGTGAGCAACCTTTGACCAGTCGAAGGTGTCCTTCGACCAGTCGTAGACTACCTTCGACCAGTCATGAAACCGCTTTATCTTATTACGCTCGAATTTTCAAATTTCCGTTGGTCTTACGACCAGTCGTAATGACTTCTAAACCAGTCAAAGACGTGATTTGCTCACCTATAAATAGAGCACGAATCTCAGAAGATTTAACACCACTCAAACAATTTTAATCCGGCCTTCTGAGAGATAAGTCTGTGCTCCATTTAAGTTAAGTGTGCATATTTAATATTTTCTTTCTTTAGCTTTTAAATTGATTTCGTTTCTTGTATTCCAATCTGATCTGAAAAGAAGAAGTGTTGTTTTCCTTTTTCTGGAATCAAAATCAATTAAAGCTAGCCCATTTGTTTTAATTTAAAATCTATTAGAACTTAGAACCATTATATAGTGAGTATTGGACATTGAACTTTGACATTCAAACCTCTACTCCAACTTGGTTCTTCCGGGCTGCTACAACAAAGAAGAAAAACAGGTATTTTACATTTTGTGTAATTTACTTTATTTAGTTTTATTTGAGGTTAAGCCAGAAAAATCTCAAACTTGTTGGTTATCTGAGGAGAGCCAGAAAACTCAGAAGTAAGGGTTTTTGAATTGTGTAAGCCCTTTGAAAAAGACACAATGGTGAAGGTTTTGGGTGAACCTGTGAAAACCTATTTGATAGTGAACGCTAATATCCCCTGTGTGAGGATATTAGGAGTGGAGTGGCAATCTGTGTGGCTGTTGTTGAACAGTTGGTGTACACACAGTGTAACGCCCCAGATTTTTGCTAACCTGGGATTAGACGTCCTTAGGCAATGGGTCGATCCTAATACCTCATTAACTTGTCAGAACTGAATCCCAAAGTCTAAGGCCGCCTTTGAACTCATTTCCTTCACAAATCTCACCCTTGATCACCTTGATCTTCCAATTTTTCTAAGAACTTTCACCCTAGACACTATCTTAAACTAGCTAAGTAGTATAACTTGGATCACTTTATATACAAACTACAAAGGCCTGAGTACCACCTTGACCAGAAATCACTTAGGACTAAATCCTTTAGAAATGAGATAAAGTAACTAGGTGTGAAACCAGATTAGCTACGAAATCCGTTTGAATTGCTTTAAATACGATCTGCAAGACTCAAAACTTGTAGAATCATTAACGCTAGGTTACCTTAAAACTTAGGATCAATCTCATTACCCGGCTGCTCACGGGAGCATCTTGAAACTTCGTATTAGGTCTAGACCGCACATCGGAAGTCCGATTAACACGAAGTTAAGGAACTAGGACCGCCTCACTGGGCTTGACAACCACCTCGGAAATCAGGTTCAGTCGATGTCCCACGGCCATTCGCTTGAGTCTGGAGTGAGGGAGTGTGAAAATCACTCTTTCCTTTACAAAATAAATATCTGGAATAGTGATCTGGCACCATTCGCTTGCGGATCAGTATTAAGCAACTAGACCGTCAGAATCAGACCAGATTACACCCTCGGATCAGGAAAAATTTCAGGAACATTTACATGTACTTGGAATTTCGGATCGTGGCCCACCGACCGTCGAACTGAAAATGGTCCGCCACGTGCGATCTGGGAATCCGATCGAGTCGAAAGCGTAATCCCATGTAGATCCATGTGTTAAGAGCTTAAGCCTGACGTTTGGCTCGAGGAGGGCCACCAGAAACCCTCTTTTGAGCTGGAAAAGTGCCGAAATACCTATAATAGTCGTACCCCTTGAACAGGAGTCTATTTCGGTGAGTTTTGAGACTATATAAGGACCTTAAACCCTCTCTCATGGCAGCCATACGAATTTGGGATTTGAGAGAGGGAAAAGAAGGAGAATGTGTGGGAGTTGTGGGAAGATCTCCCCGCCGCTCAACCTCATTGCTATCGGTGCTTAACCACCTCATTCTTGCCGCTTTTTTCGGCGATTCCAAGCATCATTTCTAGGTAATAAACCCTAACCCTAACCCGTTTGGGGGATTTGATTGTTGTAGGTTATGAAATAGCTAACCTATTACCTTCTCAGGTTGCCTAGATGCCGTATCTGAAGCTAGACAAACCTATCGATTCGTTGCGATTCTACGACAAAGGTGTGGATTTTAGGTGTATAGGTTATGGTTTTCAACGCTTTCAATGTCGATAATGATAGATTCATGATCTCGCATGCAATTGCACATGTACAAAGTGCTTTCCGTTTTCAGTTTCGATTAGAATCGTAGAATTTGGAATTTCACATACTCTAGGTATTCGTATAAAATACCGTATACGTATTTTTTATGAAAAATGTGTTTGACATGTTTATTTGTCATATGGATATATGACGTATGGATAAAATACTTATTTGGCGAAAGGATTCGTCTAAATACATGTTTACTAATAAACACTATGTATGTAGAAATACGGTATTGTAAGAAGTACTGTATACATGTATATTTTAGCGATGTGTTTGTCATGATTAATTGTCGTATAAATATATTATGTTCGTATAAAATATTTGCTTGGTGAAGGGAATCGCCGTAATACATGTTTGCTTGTATACATTATGTATGTTGAAAATGCGTATTCTTGAAAATACTGTATACATATAAATTTTGGAGATGCATTTATCATGATTATTTGCTGTAGTAATATATTATACATGGATAAAATACTCACTTGGCTAAAGGATAGCCCTAATACATGTTTTGCTAACATACACCATGTATGTTGTAATAGTGTATTCTAAGTGTTTGTGAAAATGACTGAATGAGTATAGAATCCTCATTCGTGCTCGCCATGACTAATTGTCATGGATTCATGATTGTTGTATTGGCGATACCCTTTTGACGAAAAGATTTTTCCTAAATCACGCCACGGCCAATATACACTACATATGCTAAAATGTGTGGCCCAAGTGTTTGCGGAAATGACTGAATGAATATGGAACTTGGATTCCTGCTTGCCATGACTATCCGTCGTAGGTGTACACGTGTTATGATTGGGGCAACTCCCTAGTGAAAGGATTTGGCCTAATGCTTATGTGATCGACATATGTCATGTATATTGATGTATGTTTGTTTAAGTGTTTCTTGAAATGTCTGAATGAGTATTAGTTAGCAAATTGTAATGTATAAGGGTGTTGAGATATGATTCTCAACCTCTTTTAACTATGTGTATGATCTCCTTGGATTGTTGTGTGATTAGGAATTGAACATGTATAAACTCATGCTTGTGTTGTGATTCATAACATGCTCAACTGCTTTATGATTATAACTATGTAATGCATATGTTTAAATTTATATTTACGTTGTATGATCCGTCATGGGTGATGGGGGAGCGGAGCAACGAGTGCGTCTGGCAATGCCACAGCGGCTCTAAACGGATAATACCATACCTTGATAGTATGAGTTGAATCTTGATCCATTCTTGCTTTATCTATCCGCAAGTTATCATGTTTGGGGCTATAATTGTAGTCCGATAATCGGGCACGTGAATTGAATTTGCGGCTGTGATTCATTTGCCACGTGAGATGTGTTCGACGAACTCGAGTCGTACTTCGGTTGGCGATAGTGGTTGACCACGCGAAGTGCTTATGCACTTCATGTCGTTTAACTTATTGTGCGCTCGAGCTAGCCGAGCTCGTCAGGCAACCCGATCTGTCTTATGTATGTTCACCATGTTTGGACGCTACTGCTTGAACCTAGGGTACCAAACTTACCAGTGAAATCTCTTTTAACCATGGTACCTCGATCCGCTAAGACTCATGAGCCGGGTATGGTGGTATGGGACACCGTGGTCGAGCCGTGCCCCACACCGGGGCCATGTGCCTCCCGTAGTGACCGGTGAGCAACTAGACTCGTGAGCCGATTATGGTGGTATGGGACACTATATTCGAGGCCTGTCGATACTTACGGCGAGAGCCGAGTACGGTGAGACCGTACTGTGCCGTCTTGTGACGGCGACGAGTCCTCTGTAGTATCTTCGAGTATACTCCAAGGTCCGTGATTGGCGACGAGTCTTTCACAAAGAATCAGAGTATGAGTTGAGCCGAGTACGGTGAGACCGTACTGAGCCGACGGCTAGTGATTGAGCCGAGCACGGTGAGACTCGTACTGAGCCGACGGCCAAGCAATTGAGCCGCATACGGTGAGATCTGTATCCGTGCCGACGGTGACGAGCCCTTTGTGATGCCTTCGCTACGCCTCTCAAACCATAATATCGTATGAGATTAACTAGACCGACGACCCTAGAATGGATCATGTTTGGGAATGATACAAGGAGGTACCTTAGTTTCCCAAACTGTTGTTTGAAATGAACTAATAATTACTCGGTAATCATGCTCATCATCGCACTGCATGTGCCTAGTAGATGTGGAGCACTGAGGGATGGACGCATTCGTGAACGTAAGATGATGTCGCATGAGGGTGGTTTGGCAAGGGCATTCATCATGTCATTTCATACTTGTATTAATAAGAGTACTTAGCATTGTTTGATTTTACTGCTTTATCATTACTGCTTGACTGAATTGATAACATGTTAACCTATGCTTTATTGTTCCACTGAGTTGATCACTCACTCCCACGTTAGGGGACGGTGTTTCGAACACCCACCAGACTTTGTCTGATTGCAGATGGCGACGCTACTTCTGATGCGGAGCTGGACTTCTATAACGACGAGAATGCTTTCTCGTATATGTTGTATCTGGCGGCTTCGTGAGAGCCGTACCTTGATTGTCGGGGCTACAGGGATGTTGACTAGATCATACTACACAACTTGGTATAATTTACTTGTAATTATTTAACCTGGTAACTTTATCACACTCTGGAGACTCACCACAATTTATATATTTTATCTATCTATCACAGTCTTCCGCTTGCAAATTTAACTGTCTCTGGAGTATGATACGCTGTTTTAGCTTAATCTCACTCATGTTCAATGCACAAATACAGTCAACATTCAATCATCATTCATTTTGTTGCATAAGTGATGTTCTGAAACTCGGGAGTTGAGTTTATGCTCGACCCCCGATTTTCAGGGTGTTACAAGTTGGTATCAGAGCATGATTTGGATTAAACCGGACCTGGGTTATGGTCACACGACACACACTGACGCACTCTGACTTAGGAGGGAGCGACGGAATGTAGAAACAGTCATGGGTATCCCGACTTCACCAATTGGCGAAGTTCGCTGAAAACAAACGCTGAAATGGAGTCCTTATTAACCCTTGGTCGCACGGGTCGACCTTAAAATGTTCCTAGGCCGTCTATATATAATTCTAGATTACAATCCACCTCACCCCAACCGTTGACAATTGGTAGAATATAGGATAGGCGTGATGAGGATAACTACTCCGAATCCTCGGAACTTCTCTGGACTCCTCGCAGAGACTTCTCGAATCCATGAGGAAAGAAAGCAGAAACTAGAAATAAATTCTAATAAATCCAAAATTGATTAATGAATGAAGAAAAATGAGTTCACAACCCTTTAAATGGGAATACCAAGTAATGGGAAGGAAATCAGAAACAAACTACAACTAAAACTCCTAGGTTGTGATGTCTACTAGTGCGCAAGGCTTTCAGCCAAAAATAGTAAGTGTCCTATTTGACTTCACCAAACCATTCTCCTAATTATTCTAAGCTCTTTACGCGATGAGCGCAACTCCTAAAGCCCAACAGATGAAGAGTAATCAAACAAAAATTACTATTTTAGTAAAATAAAATTAAAACAGGGAAATGACTGTCAATCGGAGGCTTTTTTTACAATTCCGGGCTGCGCAACCCAACGTAGCGGGTTGGTTGGCTTCATTAGCTCGTTCTACCCCAAATGCATATATTTTACGTCAGATAACTCATTCCGGATTGCAAGATATTTCCGGTTTACCCGAAACGACTCGAAACGGAGTCGGGGGGCCACACGCGTCAATCCGGAGGCAAACCAAGTGGACCCAGGGTGCATTTGGCACCTTGGGATGGTGGGGGACACAACCCCACTGCGGCAGTGCGGCGCCGGGCAAGGCAGACCGCGGTCACCGCGGCACGCCGCGGTCGGGTTGGGCCGGGCTGGTCGGGCGGTCCGGTCATGGTCGGCACCCCCCCTGGCACGTGTGGTGCGTGCGGAATTGCTGGGGGACCCCTATTTTGCGTCGTTTTGCCCCCTCTCTCTCTAACGCCCTCCAAGCCCACCTTCCTCTTTCGACTTCTTTGTTTTCCCTCTCAACCCTTCCCTTTAATCACTCATTTCATCATTTCTGACCACAATCCATCCATCTCCATCAGTTACAACAATCCCTACCCCTCTACCCTCTCTGTTCCCTCTCATTTGGGCTTTTACATGCCCCATTTGTGACTCAAAATCGTGTAGCCTTCTAACCTATCTCGTTTCTCCCTTTTACCTTCTTCATTCCCTACCTTTTTGGCCTTTACAATCCCTGTTGAGGCTCAAGTCCATGGAGAATCAAAAACTCCAGCCCCCCCCATTTCCCTTATCCTCATTTTCCATGGCTCTATCCGAGCTCATCCATATGTTGTCTTGTAGTTTGCATGGGCTACTATCTTAGGGTGGTTATGTTTTCCTGTTGATAGGTGTAGTAGATGGTAGAATGTTTTAGGTATTTGAGAACGTTTAGGGTCCGTTCGGCCAAATTACATTAGGTAAGTTTACGGTGGATAGAATTGTAAAAGTAATAATAAATGTATATGTATAGTATGGCCCCTAGATTGGGTGTATCCTGTCTTCCGACACCATGTTTAGAATGTACGCAATTAAGGGTAAATTCCGAGAATTCCTTTCCAATAACACTTAGAAATTCCCCATCGTGAGATATGGAAATCCCATCTCACGTTTTTCCAACACCAGGCTCATTTTCCAAGGCCTATAAAATTAATCCCCTCCCACCCTCCTACCAACTATGTCACACCCAATCCCAAGGTAGGATTAGTAATGCAGTCCCATTTAATACAACTTAAGGCCACTGGCCAAATTGTGTTGAAGTGATAAAGTCCCTTGATATACATTAACCCACCACACTCTGATAGCTTAAGCTTTTGGAGTAAATGGTTGTTTGATAGATAGGCCCATAGAGTTTGGACCTAGAGCAGTGCTTCGACAGACCTGACAGTATAGGAAATCCAACCAATTGAGAACGTAAACTCTAGAACCCCCTTAGTTGGTTTGAGCATAGGTGAAGTGCCCAAGCGAAGCTACATTCATGTTCGGGCAACTCAATTCCAAATGAACAAACAATTTTCTTTATTAGAAATGATATAAAATCATCTGGTGTATAAGCATAGACTTTAGATTACAACTGGTGGATTACCGCATTACTCATCAGTTGAGCCTAAGTCATTGATTAGGCTAAGAAATGTAAACGACAAAAAATACTAAGATAATTGAGTGATATACTTAGTGAGTCGGTTTGATTAGGTAGAGCGAGACCCGTTCCTTTGTTGAAATCCTCTTGATACTCATAGGCTCCTTTAATAACTCATAGGAAGGTTGTATGACATAGAAACTATTCACGCTCATAGAAAACTTATATATCCATTGGATTTAATGTTAGATCAAATCAATACACCCTCAGAATTGCCTTCTCAAGGACTTAGTACAATCGGGAACACGGGGCAGAGAAACTACACATTAGCGAGGTATTCGCGGTTTGAATCGAAATCTCAATCCTGGTAGTGACCAATGAACCCTATGCTCTGATCAAGCAGAAGGTCGGGATCAGCTAGGATTAAGGACTGATACGACGATTTTCAGTCTTCGCGAGGCAGAAGGTCTATGTATCCGGCTCAGACCCACTACGCAATTTTCTCCCGTGTTGGCCGAACCACTTGCAACCAAAAGTTTATAACTTCATCTTTGAGAAGTGTAAGATTATATGGCAAATAGAGATTTTTCCTTTTAGGCCCAAGGAATTACCCAAATGGGCAACAAATAGTTAGGAATGAGGTCCCAAACCACATGCCATGATGACATACATACTGTACATATGAACGTAGAAAGATAGCCTGCCTATTAAGCTAGACATGATTAAATAGGATAAGTCTGGACCGCGACAAAATTCCTTGGTAGAATTAGGCATCTTGCCTCAAACTCACACCCATTCGTGATAGCCCCTTTTTATAATCCTAGGTACCAAAATTGATGTAGTGGGAATTGTTGTCAAGACTACAGATAAGTAAAGAAATAAATTGTAGCAAAATATTAGGGTATGAGAAATGGATAAAGAAATATGTTTTAAGGGGGTAGACTAAAATGAACCAGGCTAGTATATACCCTACCACGCGTAGGAACTCGAAATCAATAAGTCTTAGGCAAATGAAATAATAGAAATCTTTCCTTATTACCCTTCGACAATTTCGAGGACGAAATTTTGTTTTAAGGGGGGTAGATTGTAACGCCCCGGATTTTTGCCAACCTGGGATTAGAAGTCCTTAGGCAATGGGTCGATCCTAATACCTCATTAACTTGTCAGAACTGAATCCCAAAGTCTAAGGCCGCCTTTGAACTCATTTCCTTCACAAATCTCACCCTTGATCACCTTGATCTTCCAATTTTTCTAAGAACTTTCACCCTAGACACTATCTTAAACTAGCTAAGTAGTATAACTTGGATCACTTTATATACAAACTACAAAGGCCTAAGTACCACCTCGACCAGAAATCACTTAGGACTAAATCCTTTAGAAATGAGACAAAGTAACTAGGTGTGAAACCAGATTAGCTACGAAATCCGTTTGAATCGCTTTAAATATGATCTGCAAGACTCAAAACTTGTAGAATCATTGACGCTAGGTTACCCTAAAACTTAGGATCAATCTCATTACCCAGCTGCTCACGGGAGCATCTCGAAACTTCGTATTAGGTCTAGACCGCACATCAGAAGTCCGATTAATACGAAGTTAAGGAACTAGACCGCCTCATTGGGCTTGACAACCACCTCGGAAATCAGGTCTAGTCGATGTCCCACGGCCATTCGCTTGAGTCCGGAGCGAGGGAGTGTGAAAATCACTCTTTCCTTTACAAAATAAATATCTGGAATAGTGATCTGGCACCATTCACTTGCGGATCAGTATTAAGCAACTAGACCGTCAGAATCAGACAAGATTACACCCTCGGATCAGGAAAAATTTCAGGAACATTTACATGTACTTGGAATTTCGGATCGTGGCCCACCGACCGTCGAATTGAAAATGGTCCGCCACGTGCGATCTGGGAATCCGATCGAGTCGAAAGCGTAATCCCACGTAGATCCATGTGTTGAGAGCTTAAGCCTGACGTTTGGCTCGAGGAGGGCCACCAGAAACCCTCTTTTGAAATGTGGAAAAGTGCCGAAATACCTATAATAGTCGTACCCCTTGAACAGAGTCTATTTCGGTGAGTTTTGAGACTATATAAGGACCTTAAACCCTCTCTCATGGGTCTAATATGAATTTAGGATTTGAGAGAGGGAAAAGAAGGAGAATGTGTGGGAGTTGTGGGAAGATCTCCCCGCCGCTCTACCTATTTGCTATCGGTGCTTAACCACCTCATTCTTGCCGCTTCCTGGGTGATTCCAAGGCGTCATTTCTAGGTAATAAACCCTAACCCTAACTTTGTTTGGGGGATTTGATTATTGTAGGTTATGAAATAGCTAACCTATTACCTTCTCTAGGTTGCCTAGTTGCCGTATACGGAAGCTAGACAAACCTATCGATTCCGTTGCGATTCTACGACAAAAGGTGCGGACTTTAGGTGTATAGGTTATGGTTTTCAACGCTTTCAATGTCAGATAATGATAGATTCATGATCTGCATGCAATTGCACATGTACAAAGTGCTTTCCGTTTTTCTTCGATTAGAATTGTAGAATTTGGAATTTCACATACTCTAGGTATTCGTATAAAATACCGTATACGTATTTTTTATGGAAATATGTTTGACATGTTTATTTGTCATATGGATATATGACGTATGGATAAAATACTTATTTGGTAAAGGATTCGCCTAAATACATGTTTACTAATAAACACTATGTATGTAGAAATACGGTATTGTAAGAAGTACCGTATACATGTATATTTTAGCGATGTGTTTGTCATGATTAATTGTCGTATAAATATATTATGTGCGTATAAAATATTTGCTTGGCGAAGGGAATCGCCGTAATACATGTTTGCTTGTATACATTATGTATGTTGAAAATACGTATTCTTGAAAATATCAGATAATGATAAATTTTGGAGATGCATTTATCATGATTATTTGCTGTAGTAATATATTATACATGGATAAAATACTCACTTGGCTAAAGGATAGCCCTAATACATGTTTTGCTAACATACACCATGTATGTTGTAATAGTGTATTCTAAGTGTTTGTGAAAATGACTGAATGAGTATAGAATCCTCATTCGTGCTTGCCATGACTAATTGTCATGGATTCATGATTGTTGTATTGGCGATACCCTTTTGACGAAAGCATTTTTCCTAAATCACGCCACGGCCAATATACACTACATATGCTAAAATGTGTGGCCCAAGTGTTTGCGGAAATGACTGAATGAATATGGAACTTGGATTCCTGCTTGCCATGACTATCCGTCGTAGGTGTACGCGTGTTATGATTGGGGCAACTCCCTAGTGAAAGGATTTGGCCTAATGCTTATGTGATCGACATATGTCATGTATGTTGATGTATGTTTGTTTAAGTGTTTCTTGAAATGTCTGAATGAATAGTAGTTAGCAACTTGTAATGTATAAGGGTGTTGAGTTATGATTCTCAACCTCTTTTAACTATGTGTATGATCTCCTTGGATTGTTGTGTGATTAGGAATTGAACATGTATAAACTCATGCTTGTGTTGTGATTCATAACATGCTCAACTGCTTTATGATTATAACTATGTAATGCATATGTTTAAATTTATATTTACGTTGTATGATCCGTCATGGGTGATGGGGGAGCGGAGCAACGAGTGCGTGCAATGACTCACATGTTCTAAACAGATAATACCATACCTTGATAGTATGAGTTGAATCTTGATCCATTACTGCTTTATCTATCTGCAAGTTATCATGTTTGGGGCTATAATTGTAGTCCAGACAATCGGTACCAGAATTGAATTTGCGGCGGTGATTCATTTGCCATGTGAGATGTGTTCGACGAACTCGAGTCGTACTTCGGTTGGCGATAGTGGTTGGCCACGTGAAGTGCTTATGCACTTCATGTCGTTCAACTTGTTGTGCGCTCGAGCTAGCCGAGCTCGTCAAGTAACCCGATCTGTCTTATGTATGTTCACCATGTTTGGTCGCTACTGCTTGAACCTAAGGTACCAAACTTACTGTTGAAATCCCTTTTAACCATGGTACCTCGATCCGCTAAGACTCATGAGCCGGGCATGGTGGTATGGGACACCGTGGTCGAGCTGTCGGCCTACGCTGGGGCCATGTGCCTCCCCGTAGTGACCAGTGAGCAACTACACTCGTGAGCCGATTATGGTGGTATGGGACACTATATTTGAGCTGTTGATACTTACAGCGAGAGCCGAGTACGGTACGGTGAGACCCGTACTACGTCCGACGGCGACGAGTCCTCCGTAGTATCTTCGAGTATACTCCAAGGTCCGTGATTGGCGACGAGTCTTTCACAAAGAACTAGAGTATGAGTTGAGCCGAGTACGGTGAGACCGTACTGCTCGACGGCTAGTGATTGAGCCGAGTATGGTGAGACTCGTACTCGAGCTGACGGCCGCAATTGAGCCGCATATGGTGAGATCTGTATCCATGCTGACGGGTGACGAGCCCTTTGTGATGCCTTCGCTATGCCTCTCAAACCATAATATCGTATGAGATTAACTAGGACTGACGACCCTAGAATGGATCATGTTTGGGAATGATACAAGGGAGGTACCTTAGTTTCCCAATACTGCTGTTTGAAATGGACTAATAATAACTCGGTAATCATGATCATCATCGCACCGCATGTGCTTAGTAGACGAGGTGCACTGAGGGAGTTAAGCATTCGCGAACGTAAGATGATGTCGCATGAGGGTGGTTTGGCAAGGGCATACAGCATCATGTCATTTCATTCTCGCACTTAATAAGAAGCTACTATCCATCATCTAATATTTAACAATTCTAACCTTAATAAGATGAAGTTGGATATGCTTCCTGGTCAAGATGATGGTAATGCTGGTGCCGAAGTTAGACATGAGGAAGAAGCTGATGATCTTCCTCCTGATGATATTAACATGGATGATATTTTTGAAGAACTTGATTCTGATTCTACAAGTGATCCTAATTATGAACCATCTGAATTTGATGCACGTTTGCGTGGATTGGAAGAGA
Organism: Magnolia changhungtana; assembly: GCA_030180095.1. Taxonomy (NCBI): domain Eukaryota; kingdom Viridiplantae; phylum Streptophyta; class Magnoliopsida; order Magnoliales; family Magnoliaceae; genus Magnolia; species Magnolia changhungtana. The sequence continues at coordinate 2,071,362 of JASAUF010000039.1, forward strand.
AGGTTGAAAATATAAATGTTAAGATAGATAACATGAATGTTGCCCATGATTTACAGTTCAAATATATGCGCAAATATCTTAAGCGCTTGAACAAGGGCATGCATCAACTTGATACTTCCATCCCTGCTCCTTCATCTGGCTCAGATTAGTTCATTTTATTCTACTGGACTGTAATAACTTTATTTCTCTACTTTCTTTGTTTGTGAGATTGTTGCTACTTTTAACTTATCTCTGTTTCTGGAATATATGTATTGTTTATCATATTTTCTCATATATCCTATCTTTTTCACTCTCTCATTTTAAATCCTCGGCTAGTTGTTCATTGCTTCTTTTGTCCTATTGTGAAAAAAAGGGGGAGAATGGATGTATGTTATACTCAGGGGGAGTATGTGCAGAGGTGGAATATATGTTGAATTGATTTGCAGGTTCATACTATTATGAATGTGTGCCGGTTGATATTAACTGGTGCATGATTCGTTAACCAGATATTCTGTTTTATGAAATATATCTCTTAAGTGTGTTTTGTCACTAATTTGACAAAGGGGGAGATTGTAAGTGCTATAGTTGATAGCTTCGCTATATTGTTAAATTTGTGGTGCCAAAGACACTGTATGTATCTTGTTATGAAGCTTGCATTTGTGAAGAACAAAGCTCTACACATAATATGTCAAGTCAAGACAAAAGTCTCACAAGATCAGCTTCGATAGATAAGCAATGTTCACAAGTCAAGACTTGAGAATCTGAGAATGTTTGACTTAGTTCGAGATAAGTATAATTCAAGATCTCAGGAAGCTTTCAAGTTAAAGCAACACCAACATCTCAAGCTTCATTATGCTCAAGGTCATTCATCTAAATTTCAATGTCCTTACTTCACTATTAATGTATATTTGACCTTAGGTTGACCTTTAGAGTAGGTCATTTTGGATATATAATCCATATGTTTTATATAAGTGAGTTTGGTCTGTTCTAAGACTAGTCCTGGACTTTGTTCGACTAGTCCAAGCACTGCTTCGACCTGTCTAAGATTTGCCTAGACCAGTCGTAAGTTTGTTACAAAAATTTAAAATTTTTCTGTTAAGCTTCGACCAGTCGAAGGTGTCCTTCGACTAGTCGTAGACTATTTTCGACCAGTCGTGAAACTGCCCTATTTTATTGCGCTCAAATTTTCAAATTTTCGTTGGTCCTACGACCAGTCGTAGTGACTTCTAGATCAGCCGAAGACGTGATTTGCTCACCTATAAATAGAGCATGAATTTCAGAATATTTAACACTACTCAAGCAATTTTAATTCAGCTTTTTGAGAGATAAGTTTGTACTTCATTTAAGCTAGGTGTGCATATTTAATATTTTCTTTCTTTATCTTTTTAAATTGATTTTGTTTCTTGTATTCCAATCTGATCTAAAAAGAGAAAGTGTAAGACCCGTATCATAGCCCATACCGTTCCATAAGCTTTCGCGGTCCTCCCGATCGAATTCTGATGACCCGCAATCTTTTATCGATAGTCGCGCTTGACTCCGAGTCATATCCCATATTCCAGAGTCAACTTGACCCGAGACTTGTACCAGTGCGACCGTGCCATCGCCGCGGTTCTAATGCCGTGTCTCGCTTGTCGAGGCGATACCCAGGCCAGGAGATATGGGCCCGCGTTCAGTTCGAGGAAACACCGCGCGTTTGCAATCCCAAGAGAATCTCTATAACATGTCAAATCAATCCAATCAATCACCTTACATATCAAGTACATGTCAAGTACAACACATCAATCAACCCATCACCCAACACATCACTCACCCCATCACAACCCATACCTCTCTTACACAACAACCCCAAAAGTCAACATTTCCTTCCCTTCTCCTCTCTCTCTCTCTCCCATCCATCACTCCATCCCATCTTCTCTCTCTCTTACTTCTCCCATCTCTTCCAAGCAACTAAAGGAGAACCCACGTCCAAGCTTTCCATGAGAAGAGCTTGGTGTGGCCCATCATCCTACCCTCACATCTTTTAACCTAACCCTCCAAATTCATCATCCTTCATCAAAGTCGAAGCCGAGAAGCTAGGGATTCTATCGGGCCAAGAAGATTGAAAGGTGGGTGCTTTTATTTGTTAATTTTGTGATCTGAGGGCCCACATATGTGGGATCCATATTGAGTATGCATGTATAGGGAGGGCCCATAGTGGCGAGGTCCCTCCCCTTTCACGTTTTCCTCTCTCTCTCTCTCTCTCTCTCTCTCTCTCTCTCCCCCCCTAGGATGAGTGGGCCCCACCGATATGTGTTAATCTCCGTTCATTAAGCATGTGGCCCACCACATTTTAGGGAGATCCACACCATCCATTATTGGGACAGTGGGAAGTCCCACACGCTGGACGTTTTCAGGGTATATCATATACTATTATATATTATATAATATGAGAGAGAGAAGGTTGTAGTGGGTGGCCCACCACGTGGGACCCACCTTTGTTATGGTCGAATGGCCAGCTCCCTACAGCAGATTTATAGCTGCTTGTATTGTTATCAGTAGCGTGTGGGGCCCAACTACTGTGGGGACCCCATCCACACCATCCATCTATCTGACATGTTGTGGGTCTCACACATAAGGTCTGTGTTATATCAAACCATCCACCCATCCAGCACGCTGGATGTTTTCCATCTGAATTATCCACCCATCCAACACACTGGACGTTTTCCATTTGAACCTTCCACCCATCCAGCACGCTGGACATATCACCTCTCCCCTTTTTTTTTGTATTATATATATATATATATATATATATATATATATATATATATGGTGGGCCACCATGTGGTACCACCTTGATGGTGAATAGAGTAAGCATTCAGACCGTCCAGCGTCCCTGTTGCTGGACGCTGGACTGGATGTCATGTATTTATATATATTATATTTATATTATACTACATTAATATGATATTAATATCATATGTGTATGGTGGGCCACTCCCACGTGGGACCCATCCTTTAATTGTGTGAAGATCAGCACCGTCCAGGTGAGTTTGGACGGTACCTTGGGACCCACCTTGAGATTATATGTTGTATCCACACCGTCTAAATTCCTGGACGACGAAATCGGATTGGCTGGTGTATCTCAAACCAGCAATGCAGCTGGGTAGTGACGTCAGTAAAACCTATGGGGCCCACACATGATATATGTGTCTTATCCATGCTACATAGTAGCCGTGGGAACCACACACGTGTGGACTTGTAACGCCCCGAGTTTTCAGGACCCAAGTACACGACCCATTTCCTAAAAACCCGAGTGTTAACCTTAAAGGATGGTCAAATTCAAGTACCCATTTTTTTTTTCATTTATTCAAAGTAAGCAGATGAGCGTAGAATGGACAAATTATGCATAATGGAAAATTTTATTTACATTTGGAATATACAAGAAGCTACCCATAATGACTTATACAAACCAATGCCCCCATTCTCACAATTACCAAATGAAATAATGTTAAATTGAAATAAAGTAAATTACAACACTCTTGGGATGTGAAATCCTGTAGCAACCCTATGAACAACATCGGCTTGCTCTATACTTGCATCAACTGTTATGGTTTGATAGCGTCAATGGCTATCGCAGTGAGAAGCACCCTCCAAGATTGCACACTCATCATTCATAATCAATATAGAACACCAATCACAAATTTAGATATATAAAAAAGAGCAATTGATAATAATGAGCATGCCTATAAAAATTAAGTCAACCAACACAATCTTATCATAAGCAAGATATAATAGCAATCACAATGCAAGGAAACATGTTCAGATAACCAAATAATCAAACATACGATTTTCTATTGCACTCAAAATCACATTGTATGTGAACTCTGCAAGATGACTAGAAAATCGAGAAGTGAACTTCGGCTCCACCCGGAAATCATGGTACAAGTGGAATTCGTAAGGCGAATAGAAAAACACCCTTTAAACCCCCACTTCATCCGGAGATCATGTTGTACGTGAACTCCGCAAGATGGCTAGAAAATAGCTAAGCGAACTTTCACTCCACCCAGAAATTCGGGTACGATTGACATCACAGATGAAGAGATAATCAACATACAAACTCTAGACCACCTGAAAATCATGTCGTACGTGAACTTCACAAGATGGCTAGAAAATTGCTAAGCGAACTTCGGCTCCACCCGGAAATCATGGTACGACTGAACTCCGCAAGATGACTAGGAAACAACGGATGTGTAAATGTAGTTAATAAGCCATAAAGGGCACCAATGACACATCCAAGCCACAAGGGCAAATGTGGACCGCAAGATCATAAGTCCAAGGTAAGTTTCGTTCAATTCATCATTCAAGCACAAGTGGTAGCATATAAATAAATTAATACATATACAATAAAGGATAACATGTTATCATTGAGCCATTCATGCATATTGCAATTTAAAAGAAATGTTTATCTTCCAACACATGAATTAATATACCACAAATTAGCATATTCTATAGTAAAGTAAGAAACTCAGTTAAGGGAATCATGCCATCATCCATGTCTAGATTGATGAAATCAAGTGGGAAGCTCAAAGGGTGAGTCCTCACCTTAGAACGTAGATTTATTCCTTGCTTGGTTGGAGATAATTAGAGGCCTCAAAAAACTCGATTAACCTAGAATATCCCATGTCAATGGTTAAGATAAAATAGGTCTAGAAGCGCCCAAATGATTGAAGTTCCCAATGTGTATTCAAGTAGATTCAAATTGGCGTAACTAGGTAATCTAAACTGTAATTTAAATCCAAGAAAATGTGAACTCTCAAATCCTAAATTAGCCACTAATTAGTTATAATGACATTCTAGGTAGAGTAGGGTTTACTTACCAAAATGATCTACCCTTCTCAATGGAAATGACCTGCACCAATGTCATTCACGCACTTACAACTAAGAAACCAACTAACTATTTAATTACGCTAAATCAAGGTAAATTATTGCAAGAAGCTAAGTTGACTCACCTTAACCTGGATCAACTTATTTGGACTCGGTGAGTTCCAATCGAGAGCCACCAAACCCAAGCTCCTTTTCTTCCTTTCTTCATTTTTCTTCCCTCTTCCCTTTTATGTGCTGGAATGTCCAGCTAGGGCCTGGACCGACTCAACCCAGTCGAACTTGGATTCAGCGAGTTGACTCGGTAGCCATAAAAAATTGTTGTCTTCCTCTCTTTCTCTCACTCTCCCTCTCAGCCACTCTCTCTTTTCTTCCCCTTCTTTTAATCTCCCTTTTATATATATATATATATATAAAAATAAGAAAAATGCTGGAATGTCCAGCAATGTTTGGACCAGGTTCACGTTCGACTCGGCTCCAGCTGAGTCGACTCGATTCCAACTCAGAAGCCCCGAACTCTCTTCCCTCTCTCCCTTTTTCCCTTTCTCTTTTTTCCTTACATTTTCTCTCTCCTTTTCTTCTCTGCACTGTCTAGTAAAACCCAGACTCAACCAGCGTCTGAGTCCCGCTGACTCACTGAGTTGGGTCTTAGATGCAACAAGCACCGACCCAACCCTCTCCTTCTCCCCTTCTCTTTATCCCTCTTTCTTTTCTTCTGCTTCTCCTTCCTTTGTTTTCATTAGAATGTCCAGAGAAGTCTGGACATAGGTATCATTTGAGCAAGCCCTGCTGAGAAGAAATTCAGCTTGAGTTGCTTCCCTTGGTGTAACAGCAAAGTGCCGCACCAACTTGCTGATCTGACTCGATGGCAGCTCACTTCACTATCTCCCTTCTTGTAACGCCCCGAATTTTTTGCCAACCTGGGATTAGACGTCCTTAGGCAATGGGTCGATTCTAATACCTCATTAACTTGTCAGAACTGAATCCCAAAGTCTAAAGCCGCCTTTGAACTCATTTCCTTCACAAATCTCACCCTTCATCACCTTGATCTTCCAATTTTTCTAAGAACTTTCACCCTAGACACTATCTTAAACTAGCTAAGTAGTATAACTTGGATCACTTTATATACAAACTACAAAGGCCTGATACCACCTCGACCAGAAATCACTTAGGACTAAATCCTTTAGAAATGAGACAAAGTAAATAGGTGTGAAACCAGATTAGCTATGAAATTCATTTGAATCGCTTTAAATACGATCTGCAAGACCCAAAACTTGTAGAATCATTGACGTTAGGTTACCCAAAAATCTAGGATCAAACTCATTACCCGGCTGCTCTCGGGAGCATCTCGAAACTCTATATCTGATCTGGACCGCACATCGGGAGTCCGAACAATACGAAGTTAAGGACTTAGGACCGCATCACTGGGCTTGACTATCATCTCAAAAATCAGGTCCAGCCGATGTCCCACGGCCATTCGTTTGGATCCGGAGTGAGGGTGTGTGAAAAATACTATTCCCTTTACAAAATAAATATCTGGAATAGTGATCTGGCACCATTCGCTTGCGCATCAGTATTAAGCAACCAGACCGTCAGAATCAGACTAAATTACACCCTCGGATTAAGAAAAATTTTAGGAACATTTACATGTGCTTGAAATTTCGGATCGTGGTCCGCCACGTGCGATCTGGGAATCCGATCGAGTTAAAAACGTAATCCCACATAGATCCATGTGTGGTGAGCTTAAGTCTGACATTTGGCTCAAGGGGGGCCACCAGAAACACTCTTTTGAGCTGGAACATTGCTGAAATGCTTATAATAGCAGTAACCCTTGAACCTGAGTCTATTTTGGGAAGGTTTGAGGCTATAAAAGGACCTTAAACCCTCTCCCATTCCAGCCATACGAATTTGGATTTGAGAGAGAGAAAAGAGAGAGAAAGTGAGGGAGATGTGGGAGGAACTCCCTGCTGCTGTTCCCTGCCGCTATTCGGGCTCCACCGCCTGATTCTCGTCGCTTTCCCGGCATTCCGGCGTCGTTTCTAGGTAAGAAACCCTAACCCTAACCTGTTTTAGGGTTGTTTAGGTTGTAGGTTATGAAATAGCTAACGTATTTCGTTCCATAGGTTGCCAAACTGCCGAATACGGGAGCTTAGCAAACCTATCAACTCCGTTACGATTCTACGACATAAGGTGCGGACTTTAGGTGTATAGGTTATGGTTTTCAATGCTTTTAATGTCAGATAATGATAGATTCATGATCTGCATGCAATTGCACATGTACAAAGTGCTTTCCATTTTCAGTTTCGATTAGAATTGTAGAATTTGGAATTTCACATACTCTAGGTATTCGTATAAAATACCGTATACGTATTTTTTATGGAAATGTGTTTGACATGTTTATTTGTCGTATGGATATATGACGTATGGATAAAATACTTATTTAGCGAAAGGATTCGCCTAAATACATGTTTACTAATAAACACTATGTATGTAGAAATACGGTATTGTAAGAAGTACCGTATACATGTATATTTTAGCGATGTGTTTGTCATGATTAATTGTCGTATAAATATATTATGTGCGTATAAAATATTTGCTTGGCGAAAGGAATCGCCGTAATACATGTTTGCTTGTATACTCTATGTATGTTGAAAATGTGTATTTTAGAAAATACTGTATACGTATAAATTTTGGAGATGTATTTATCATGATTATTTGCTGTAGTAATATATTATACATGGATAAAATACTCACTTAGCTAAAGGATAGCCCTAATACATGTTTTGCTAACATACACCATGTATGTTGTAATAGTATATTCTAAGTGTTTGTGAAAATGACTGAATGAGTATAGAATTCTCAATCGTGCTCGCCATGATTAATTGTCATGGATTCATGATTGTTGTATTGGCGATACCCTTTTGACGAAAGGATTTTTCCTAAATTACGCCACGGCCAATATACACTATATATGCTAAAATGTGTGGCCCAAGTGTTTGCGGAAATGACTGAATGAATATGGAACTTGGATTCCTGCTTGCCATGACTATCCGTCGTGGGTGTACGCGTGTTATGATTGGGGCAACTCCCTAGTGAAAGGATTTGGCCTAATGCCTATCTGATCGACATATGTCATGTATGTTGATGTATGTTTGTTTAAGTGTTTCTTGAAATGTCTGAATGAGTAGTAGTTAGCAAATTGTAATATATAAGGGTGTTGAGATATGATTCTCAACCTCTTTTAACTATGTGTAAGATCTCCTTGGATCGTTGTGTGATTAGGAATTGAACATGTATAAACTCATGCTTGTGTTGTGATTCATAACATGCTCAACTGCTTTCTGATTATAACTATGTAATGCATATGTTTAAATTTATATTTACGTTGTATGATCCGTCATGGGTGATGGGGGAGCGGAGCAACGAGTGCGTGCAACAGCCCTGGCAGCCCTAAACGGATAATACTATACCATGATTGTATGAGTGGAATCTTGACCCATTACTGCTTTATTTATCTGCAAGTTATCATGTTTGGGGCTATGATTATAGTCCAGACAATCGGTACCAGAATTGAATTCGTGGCTGCGATTCATTTGCCACGTGAGATGTGTTCGATGAACCCGAGTCGTACTTCGGTTGGCGATAGTGGTTGGCCACGCGAAGTGCTTATGCACTTCATGTTGTTCAACTTGTTGTGCGCTCGAGCTAGCCGAGCTCGTCAAGTAACCCGATCTGTCTTATGTATGTTCACCATGTTTGGTCGCTACTGCTTGAACCTAGGGTACCAAACTTACCAGTGAAATCCCTTTTAACCATGGTACCTCGATCCGCTAAGACTCATGAGCCGGCATGGTGGTATGGGACACCGTGGTCGAGCGTCGCCCTACACCGGGGTCATGTGCCTCCCGTAGTGACCAAGTGAGCAACTAGACTCGTGAGCCGATTATGGTGGTATGGGACACTATATTCGAGCCGTCGATACTTACGGCCAGAGCCGAGTACTGATGAGACCGTACTCGTCCGACGGCGACGAGTCCTCTGTAGTATCTTCGAGTATACTCCAAGGTTTGTGATTGGCGACGAGTCTTTCACAGTAACTAGAGTATGAGTTGAGCCGAGTACGGTGAGACCTGTACTCGAGCTGACGGCTAGTGATTGAGCCGAGTATGGTGAGACCTGTACTCTAGCTGACGGTCAGCAATTGAGCCGCATATGGTGAGATCTGTATCCGTGCTGACGGGTGACGAGCCCTTTGTGATGCCTTCGCTACGCCTCTCAAACCATAATATTGTATGAGATTAACTAGGACTGACGACCCTAGAATGGATCATGTTTGGGAATGATACAAGGGAGGTACCTTAGTTTCCCAATACTGCTGTTTGAAATGGACTAATAATAACTCGGTAATCATGATCATCATCGCACCGCATGTGCTTAGTAGACGAGGTGCACTGAGGGAGTTAAGCATTCGCGAACGTAAGATGATGTCGCATGAGGGTGGTTTGGCAAGGGCATACAGCATCATGTCATTTCATTCTCGCACTTAATAAGAGTAGTTAGAATTGTTTGATTTGTACTGCTTTATCATTACTGCTTGATTGAATTGATAACATGTTAACCTATGCTTTACTATTCCACTGAGTTGATCACTCACTCCCACGTTACGGGACGGTGTTGTACACACCAACCAGATTTGTTAAATTTTAGATGATGGCGATGCTTATGAAGCAGAGCCGGACTACTTCTATGGTGATGAGGAGGAGTTCTCCTATCATGTAACTCTCTGACGGGTCTCTGAAGACCTGGTACTATATTGATGAGGCTATGGTACATGGGATAGAAGACATTACACTTACACATTGGTATAATTTGAACTGTACTTGTAATTTATAACCTGGTAATGTTATCACGCTCTGGAGACTCACCACAGATTTTATATATTTTATATATCTATCACAGTCTTCCGCTTGCTAATTTACTGTCTCTGGAGTATGATATTTTGTTTTGGCTTAATCTCACTCATGTTCAATGCACAAATACAGTCAACATTCAATCATTATTCATTTTATTGCATAAGTGATGTTCTGGAACTCGGGAGTTGAGTTTATGCTCGATCCTCGATTTTCAGGGCGTTACAAGTTGGTATCAGAGCATGATTTGGATTAAACCGGACCTGGGTTATGGTCACACGATGCACTCTGACGCACTCTGACTTAGGAGGGAGCGACGGAAGGTAGAAACAGTCATGGGTATCCCGACTTCACCAATTGGCGAAGTTCGCTGAAAACAAACGCCGAAATCGAGTCCGTATTAACCCTTGGTCGCACGGGTCGACCTTAAAATGTTCCTAGGCCGTCTATAGATAATTCTAGATTACAATCCACCTCACCCTAACCGTTGACAATCGGTAGAATATAGGATAGGCGTGATGAGGATAACTACTCCGAATCCTCGGAACTTCTCTGGACTCCTCGCAGAGACTTCCCAAATCCACGAGAAAAGAAAAGCAGAAAGTAGGAATAAATTCTAATTAATTCGAATTGATTAATAAATGACTACAAAAAATTGAGTTCACAACCCTTTAAATAGGAATACCAAGCAATGGTAAAGAAATCAGAAACAAACTACAACTAAAACTCCTAGAATTCGCGACTTACCATAAGGTGGTGATGTCTACCATGTGAAAGTTTTCACCAAGAATAATAAGTGTCCTATTTGGCTTCACCAAACCATTCTCCTAATTATTCTAAACTCTTTACGCGATGAGCGCAACTCCTAAAACCCAATGGATGAAGAGTAATTAAACTAAAAATTACTATTTTAGTAAAACGAAATTAAAACGGGGAAATGACTGTCAATCGGAGGCTTTTTTCGCAATTCTGGGCTGTGCAACCCGACGTAGCTGGGTTGGTTGGCTTCATTAGCTCGTTCTACCCTAAATTCATATATTTTACGTCAGATAACTCATTCCGGATTGTAAGATATGTCTGATTGTCCCGAAAATACCCGAAATAGAGCAAATCGGAGTCGGGGGTCTCCCCACTTAAATCTGATGGGACCCAGGGTCGAACCAGGGTATTTCTGACACCCTGGGAGCATGCTGAACAGGGCCCCACTGCGGTGGCACGGTTCCGGCGGCGGACTGCGGTTCGGTGGGCCATCTGGTGTGGGGCCAGGGCTGGGGTTGGTCGGCCCGACCTCCCCTACCATGTGGCACGCGCGGTTTGGCCTAAGGTTTAGGATTTTGGGGGCTGGAGCTCCCCTCTCTCTCACATCACCCCTTCCAAATGCCCAAACCTCCATTTCTGATTTTTCTCTCTCAAAGCTCCACTCCAATTGCCCATTTCGTTGTTTCATGTCCAACCATACATCATCCTCCAACGATTACAACATAACCTACCCCCTACCCTCTCCATTCTCTTTCATTTGAGCACTTACATGCCTCATTTGGAGCTCAAATTCGGGGTAAGCTCTCAACCCATCCCATCTACTCATTTTCCTCCTTCAATCCCTGCCCGTTGGGGCCTTTACAATCTTTGTTGAGGCTCAAACTCATGGAGGAACAAACCTCCAACCCTTACTTTCTCTCCCCTTCACTTTTCATTCACTTTCCATGGCCCTATTCGAATTGGTTACGACCATTTTCTCGATCTCATGGGATTTGGGTGCATCCCATGTTTTCCAATACCATATTTGGAGTGTAGGCAGTTAAACGTAAATCCCAGAATTTTCTTTCAAATTACACTTAGAAATTCCTCATCGTGGGATATGAAAATCCCATCTCACACTTTCCAACACAATCCTCATTTTCCAAAGCCTATAAAGTAATTTTAATCCCCGCCCACCCTCCTGCCAAATATGCCATTCCCAATCCTGAAGTGGGATTAGCAATACAGTCCCATTTTAATATAACTTAAGACCATTGGCCAAGTAGTGATGCAGTGATAAAGTCCCTTGATACACATTAACCCACCACACTCTGATAGCTTAAGCTTTTAGAGTAAATGGTTGTTTGACAAATAGACTCTTAGAGTTTTGGACCAAGAGCGTTGCTCCTGGATTTCGACAGACCTGACCATATAGGAAACCCAACAAATTTATAATGTGACCCTTAGGATCTTCTTAGCTAGTATGAACATATGTGAAATGCTCGTGCGTAGTTAAATTCGAGTTCCGGCAACCCAATTCCAATCAGACAACTTTAACCCTAGGCGATAAAATAATTTCTTTATTTAGAAAGGGTATAAAATCATCTGGTGTATAAGCATAGACTGTAGATTACAACTAGTGGATTATCGCTGCTCATAAGTTGAGCCTAGGCTGCTGATTAGACTAAGAAATGTAAACGACTAACAATGTTAAGATAATTGAGTGATAGATGTAGTTAGTTGGCTTGAATAGGTTGGAGCGAGACCCCGTTCCGTTATTGAATCCCCTTAATACTTTAGGCTTCCTTAGTAACTCTTAGGGAGCTTGTTTGACGTAGAAACTATTCACGATTAGAGAAAACCTGTATATCCCTTGGATTCAATGTTAGGTCCAATCAATACATCCCTTAGAATTTCCTTCTCAAGGACTTAGTACAATCGGGAACACGGAGTAGAGAAACTACATATAAGCGAGGTATTCGCGGTTTGAATCGAATCCTCAATCCTGGTAGTGACCAATGAACCCTATGCTCTGATCAAGCAGAAGGTCGGGATCGACTAGGATTAAGGAATGATATGGCAACTTTCTGTTTAAGCTAGGCAGGAGGTCCATGTATCCGACTCAGACCCACTACACAACATTCCTTCCGTGTTGGCCTGACCACTTACAACTAAAAGTTTATGACTTCGTCTTCGAGAAGTGTTAAGAACATATAGCCAATAGAGACTTTGTCTTTTAGGCCCAAGGAATTACCCAAATGGGCAACAAATAGTTAGGAATTAGGTCCCAAGTCGCATGCCATGTCGACATACATATTATGTTTATAGTAGTAGAAAGATAACATGCCTATTAAACTAGACATGATTAAATAGGATAAGTCTGGGCCGTGATAAAATCCCTTGGTAGGATTAGGCATCTTGCCTCAAACTCACACCTGCCCCTGACATCAACCACATTACCCATCATTTTTAGCTCCTCGATACCCATAGGTATCAATGCTATAGTACACATCGTCGATGAAAGGCAGACCAATGTATTTCCCGTTTCATGTCAAAGATAGGTTATAAATTACACCTTGTTCCGACATACGGATCAGGACATAGCTCTTGAGCCTTGAGGGCGAAAATAAATTTTAAGGGGGGTAGAACATGATGAACCCGCTCTAGTTAGGTCACCTAATACACCTCTTTGACCTGGGTGGCGCAGCGGAAACGTGGTGGACCCTACCCCACTGGCCCAGGATCGAAACGGTGCTCGATAAATACGAACATTATAGAAGCCCTAGTAAGTTCTACTATGAGAAAATGTTTTAGGATGATCTAGTAAGATTTGATTCGCCCTTTCCTTGGACATAGATAATATCGAGGACTCTCTTAGACTAAGACCTAAAGGGCAACCTTAGAATAAACAATTTGAGCCTTTCAATGATGGACATTTCCTACTCTTAGAGAGTGATCGGACTACGGAGTTACTGACATCTACAACTGCGAAGTTTTCGCGGCTTGACCTAATACCCAATCCTGGGTGACTACCGATGGACTCTCTGCTGACGAGCGGACGACCAGGATCCACCAGGATTCGGAAGGGATACGATGAGCTTCCTACCCTGGCCCGGTAGATGATCGATGTATCGGGATCGAGCCCACTATTACCGTCTCTCCGTGTTGGTCAAACAATGAAAACAACTATCTTACTCTAAATTGTGGGAATTGTCGTCGAGACTCCAAATAGGTAAAGAAATAAATGGTAGCAAACCATCAGGGTATGAGAAATGGATAAAGAATTAAGTTTTAAGGGGGGTAGACTAAAATGAACCAGCTGGTATATACCCTACCACGCGTAGAAACTTGGAATTAATAAGTCTTAGGCAAATGAAATAATAGAAATCTTCCCTTATTACCCTTAGCCAATTTCGGGGACGAAATTTTGTTTTAAGGGGGGTAGATTGTAACGCCCCGGATTTTTGCCAACCTGGGATTAGACGTCCTTAGGCAATGGGTCGATCCTAATACCTCATTAACTTGTCAGAACTGAATCCCAAAGTCTAAAGCCGCCTTTGAACTCATTTCCTTCACAAATCTCACCCTTCATCACCTTGATCTTCCAATTTTTCTAAGAACTTTCACCCTAGACACTATCTTAAACTAGCTAAGTAGTATAACTTGGATCACTTTATATACAAACTACAAAGGCCTGAGTACCACCTCGACCAGAAATCACTTAGGACTAAATCCTTTAGAAATGAGACAAAGTAACTAGGTGTGAAACCAGATTAGCTACGAAATTCATTTGAATCGCTTTAAATACGATCTGCAAGACCCAAAACTTGTAGAATCATTGACGCTAGGTTACCCAAAAATTTAGGATCAAACTCATTACCCCAGCTGCTCTCGGGAGCATCTCGAAACTCTGTATCTGATCTGGACCGCACATCGGGAGTCCGAACAATACGAAGTTAAGGCCTTAGGACCGCCTCACTGGGCTTGACTATCATCTTAAAAATCAGGTCCAGCCGATGTCCCACGGCCATTCGTTTGGATCCGGAGCGAGGGTGTGTGAAAAATACTATTCCCTTTACAAAATAAATATCTGGAATAGTGATCTGGCACCATTCGCTTGCGCATCAAGATAAGCAACCAGACCGTCGAATCAGACTAAATTACACCCTCGGATTAAGAAAAATTTCAGAACATTTACATGTGCTTGAATTTCGGATCGTGGCCCACCGAGTTGAATCGAAAGTGGTTCGCCACGTGCGATCCGGGAATCCGATCGAGTCGAAAACGTAATCCCACATAGATCCATGTGTGGTGAGCTTAAGTCCGACGTTTGGCTCAAGGGGGCCACCAGAAACACTCTTTTGAGGTGGAACATCGCCAAATGCTTATAATAGCAAAGAACCCTTGAACCTGAGTCTATTTTGGGAAGGTTTGAGGCTATAAAAGGACCTTAAACCCTCTCCCATTCCAGCCATACGAATTTGGATTTGAGAGAGAGAAAAGAGAGAGAAAGTGAGGGAGATGTGGGAGGAACTCCCGTCATTGTTCCTCGCCGCTATTCGGGCTCCACATCCTGATTCTCATCGCTTTCCCGGCGATTCCGGCATCGTTTCTAGGTAAGAAACCCTAACCCTAACCTGTTTTAGGGTTTTTTAGGTTGTAGGTTATGAAATAGCTAACGTATTTCGTTCCATAGGTTGCCAAACTCCCGTATACGGAAGCTTAGCGAACCTATCAACTCCGTTACGATTCTACGACACAAGGTGCGGACTTTAGGTGTATAGGTTATGGTTTTCAATGCTTTCAATGTCAGATAATGATAGATTCATGATCTGCATGCAATTGCACATGTACAAAGTGCTTTCCGTTTTCAGTTTCGATTAGAATTGTAGAATTTGGAATTTCACATACTCTAGGTATTTGTATAAAATACCATATATGTATTTTTTATGGAAATGTGTTTGACATGTTTATTTGTCGTATGGATATATGACGTATGGATAAAATACTTATTTGGCGAAAGGATTCGCCTAAATACATGTTTACTAATAAACACTATGTATGTAGAAATACGGTATTGTAAGAAGTACCGTATACATGTATATTTTAGCGATGTGTTTGTCATGATTAATTGTCGTATAAATATATTATGTGCGTATAAAATATTTGCTTGGCGAAAGGAATCGCAGTAATACATGTTTGCTTGTATACTCTATGTATTTTGAAAATGCGTATTTTAGAAAATACTGTATACGTATAAATTTTGGAGATGTATTTATCATGATTATTTGCTGTAGTAATATATTATACATGGATAAAATACTCACTTGGCTAAAGGATAGGCCTAATACATATTTTGCTAACATACACCATGTATGTTGTAATAGTGTATTCTAAGTGTTTGTGAAAATGACTGAATGAGTATAGAATTATCAATCGTGCTCGCCATGATTAATTGTCATGGATTCATGATTGTTGTATTGGCGATACCCTTTTGACGAAAGGATTTTCCCTAAATCACGCCACGCCAATATACACTATTATGCTAAAATGTGTGGCCCAAGTGTTTGGGGAAATGATGAATGAATATGGAACTTGGATTCTTGCTTGCCATGACTATCCGTCAGGTGTACGTGTTATGATTGGGGCAACTCCCTAGTGAAAGGATTTGGCCTAATGCCTATCTGATCGACATATGTCATGTATGTTGATGTATGTTTGTTTAAGTGTTTCTTGAAATGTCTGAATGAGTAGTAGTTAGCAAATTGTAATGTATAAGGGTGTTGAGATATGATTCTCAACCTCTTTTAACTATGTGTAGGATCTCCTTGGATCATTGTGTGATTAGGAATTGAACATGTATAAACTCATGCTTGTGTTGTGATTCATAACATGCTCAACTGCTTTCTGATTATAACTATGTAATGCATATGTTTAAATTTATATTTACGTTGTATGATCCGTCATGGGTGATGGGGGAGCGGAGCAACGAGTGCGTGCAACAGCCCTGGCAGCCTTAAACGGATAATACTATACCTTGATTGTATGAGTGGAATCTTGACCCATTACTGCTTTATCTATCTGCAAGTTATCATGTTTGGGGCTATGATTATAGTCCAGACAATCGGTACCAGAATTGAATTCGTGGCTGCGATTCATTTGCCACGTGAGATGTGTTCGACGAACCCGAGTCGTACTTCGGTTGGCGATAGTGGTTGGCCACGCGAAGTGCTTATGCACTTCATGTCGTTCAACTTGTTGTGCGCTCGAGCTAGCCGAGCTCGTCAAGTAACCCGATCTGTCTTATGTATGTTCACCATGTTTGGTCGCTACTGCTTGAACCTAGGGTACCAAACTTACCAGTGAAATCCCTTTTAACCATGGTACCTCGATCCACTAAGACTCATGAGCCGGGCATGGTGGTATGGGACACTATGGTCGAGCTGTCGGCCTACGCTGGGGCCATGTGCCTCCCCGTAGTGACTAGTGAGCAACTAGACTCGTGAGCCGATTATGGTGGTATGGGACACTATATTCGAGCTGTCGATACTTACGGCGAGAGCCGAGTACGGTGAGACCTGTACTCGTGCTGACGGGCGACGAGTCCTCTGTAGTTTCTTTGAGTATACTCCAAGGTCTGTGATTGGTGACGAGTCTTTCACAGCAACTAGAGTATGAGTTGAGCCGAGTACGGTGAGACCTGTACTCGAGCTGACGGCTAGTGATTGAGCCGAGTATGGTGAGACCTGTACTCGAGCCGACGGTCGCCAAGAATTGAGCCGCATACGGTGAGATCTCAGATCCGTGCTGACGGGTGACGAGCCCTTTGTGATGCCTTCGCTACGCCTCTCAAACCATAATATCGTATGAGATTAACTAGGACTAACGACCCTAGAATGGATCATGTTTGGGAATGATACAAGGGAGGTACCTTAGTTTTCCAATACTACTATTTGAAATGGACTAATAATAACTCGGTAATCATGATCATCATCGCACCGCATGTGCTTAGTAGACATGGCGCACTGAGGGAGTTAAGCATTCGCGAACGTAAGATGATGTCGCATAAGGGTGGTTTGGCAAGGGCATACAGCATCATGTCATTTCATTCTCGCACTTAATAAGAGTAGTTAGAATTGTTTGATTTGTACTGCTTTATCATTACTGCTTGATTGAATTGATAACATGTTAACCTATGCTTTACTGTTCCACTGAGTTGATCACTCACTCCCATGTTACGGGACGGTGTTGTACACACCAACCGGATTTGTTGAATTTCAGATGATGGCGATGCTTATGAAGCAGAGCCGGACTACTTCTATGGTGATGAGGAGGAGTTCTCCTATCATGTAACTCTCTGACGGGTCTCTGAAGACCTGGTACTGTATTGACGGGGCTATGGTACATGGGATAGAAGACATTACACTTACACATTGGTATAATTTGAACTGTACTTGTAATTTATAACCGGGTAATGTTATCACACTCTGGAGACTCACCACAGATTTTATATATTTTATATATCTATCACAGTCTTCTGCTTGCTAATTTACTGTCTCTGGAGTATGATATTTTGTTTTGGCTTAATCTCACTCATGTTCAATGCACAAATACAGTCAACATTCAATCATCATTCATTTTGTTGCATAAGTGATGTTCTGGAACTCGGGAGTTGAGTTTATGCTCGACCCCCGATTTTCAGGGCGTTACACTTCTTCTCTCCTTATTCCTTTTACTTCTCTCTCTCTCTCCATAAGCCCTTTTTCTAATGACACAACAGGGTTTGGACTCGTCTCAGATTTGGACTGAGTTAGCAACGCTCGGTGGAGAAGACGAGCTGACCATTAATGGCAGATCGACATCCAATGCTCCTTCCTTCATTCTGCTTCGTAAGATCTATTTTACTTGATCCTAACATGCTTCCTGACCATTGCTTTCGAAGCTTCAACGAGTTTTTCTTGATGGGTTCAGAAATAGGAGAAAACAGTTTGAGTTTCGTTGGTGCGGCTACAGGGGGTGTGGCAGTGCACCCATAACATTATAAATTCTCTACTTTGATGCCCTAAGGGCTTGTTTGGATGCCTGTAACTTTTTTAAGTTGTAAGTAAGTTAAAGTTACATGTAACTTACTTACAGGTGTAAGTAAGTTACAGGTAAACCTGTTTGGATGTAAGTTGTAACTTAGTTATAGGTAACTTTGTTTTTGTGTTTGGGTAACCTGTAATTTTGTTATAGGTAATAAGTTGGATATTCACGCTAGATAGAGTTTGAAATAGAGAATCGTTGAAAAATCATATTGACACATAAAAAAGATTGGGATAAAATTAATTCATTTTATTAAGCCTATGTAAACGAATAGTTTGGCCGATTCTTAGGCTAAACTAATCAACAAGTGGACCATAAAAGTGGGCCCATGTTTTCAAAATGCTAGTAATGTGGGCAAAAAACTTGAGGTAACATATCCAAGCAAAAATTTTCATTTTCTTCTTAAGTAAAAATTTTCTTTTTCTTCACAAGATATGTTTACAATGGTTTCTGTGGGGCCCCTCCCTCAAAACACTATCTAACAGATCAGGGACTAAACGTATTAAGGTGGCCCACTATGATGTATTTGTTTCATCCACACCATTTATCCATTATTCTAGAAAATTTTAAGTCAACAGCCCAAAAATAAGGTACATCAAAATTTCGAGTGGACCACATCACTAGAAACAATGTTGATTGAACACCCACCATTAAAAACTTTTCGTGGGCCACCAATGTTTTTGATCAAACTAATCTTTGTTTTGTTCCCTTCATCCAGGTCTTTATGACCTAATCAACAGCTTGGATTTGAAACAAACAATATAGTGGGCCCTACTAGTTTTTAATGGTGGACTTTTAATCGTTATTGTTTTCGGTGGTGTGGTCCACCTGAGATTTAGATATCCCTCATTTTTGGAATCAAGCCCTAAAACAATATAAAAGAATGGATGGACGGCATGGATAAAATAAATACAATATGGTGGGCCCCACAGATCATTTGCATTAGCCACGCCACCTCACCCAACTGCCTCCATCAATGCAATAGGAAAAAAAAAATAAATAAAGGAAAGAAAGGAAAGAAAGGAAAACACAGAAAAGAGAAAAGGGGTTTCATACCTTGCGGAAGCTTGATGGGAGAGGGAGAAGTCGACTGAGAGAGGGAGAAGGAGACTTGAGAGAGGGAAACGGAGGCGAGAGGGAGATGAAGACATTGGAAAGGGATGGAGGTGCGATTCTTCCCAACCGATTTCATTTCAAAATTTTCAACCGTTACCTATAACTTAGTTACAGGTAACTTGAAAAACGACTCCAGCGCCTGTAAGATTTTTAGCTCTTTCTCCTGTAACTTAGTTACAGGTTGAGAGAAAGTCACAGGTGACTTTCCTCCCCCAAACACCAACTGTAACTAAGTCACCTGTAACTTACTTACATTTTAGAAAAGTTACAGGCATCCAAACAGGCTCTAAATCTCCCAGCACCGTTGGATGGAGTACGCACGGCCAGGATTTAATCCTGCTGTCTGGTTTTCTAAAACAACTTAGCAAAACAATGGGCTTGGCATCGGTTTTCCCACCGAAAACCCAAATACGTGTGAGTAGAAATGGATGGCTGAGGTTGCTTGTATCGGACCGTCTAGATGAGCCCCCAGCTAGCTCACACGGATCGCTAACATGGAGGAAAACTGAGCTTTCCGTTTTTGGAAAGAGAAGAAGCACAAACAGCCTGCTTGTGCCTGTGATCGTGGTCTTGCGTGTGAGAGATAGTGGGGAAAATTGGGCAGGGTTTGCATGGTTTTAAGTCCTCTACAACATGGATGATTTGGATCTTCCAAGTGTCCGTTGATGGTGGGCCATAACTCATTGAGAATAAGCTTTGTTCGCTGCCAGGCGAAAATTTAAAAAAAAACGAAAGGAAAGGAAATCCTTCCTCTTTTGGTATTTCACGGGTCAGACGCAATCTGACTTGTCTGCCCAACTGGTGCACCACAGGTGTGCACCAACTATGCACAAGCACTCCCGTGTGGGGTCCACCATGAAGTCTGTGATCTGATCCAAACCATACATTAGTTTTGTGAGCCTGACTTAGGGTCTGGCCCAAAGAATGAGGCGATCCAAGACTTAGGTGGGCCATATACGCCAAGTTCATGCCTAACTAGTGGTTTGCGCGGCCCATGGTGACGTTAAGTGAAATCTGGTCCATCTATTAGTTTCAACATTAGTATATATGGTATACATTATAAACATATATACAACTTATGGTACATTGTATTATTTTATATTTTATGTTAATGATTATTTATAAACTAATAACGTATTAAATGTGAAATATTATGTGTACGTGTATATATGTATTTTTCTTTATATATATATAAATATTAATTATTCTAAGTGATGTATATTATATATATATGGTATAATACAATAATATGTAGTTTAAATTACAAAATGTAAATATTAGTCAATATACATCAATTATATGATAATGTGTTGATATACGATTTAATTTATAGATAGTTTAAATAATGTAAAATAAATAGTATACATAATTTGTGTAATTTAAGTAATATATGTATTATTACAAATGATTATAAAATCATTTTGTATTATGATACACACACACACACATTTAAAGTGAGTTATTATAGATCAACTTAAGATGGGCCACTCATTTGACCTCGAGGTAGATCTATAACTCAGGGGCCCCATCTGGTGGTCGGTCAGATCATGTCCGTCTTTCAACATCCCCAGGCTAATTCTAGGTACACTTAGACCAATGCTCCTAAAGTCTAATGAGTTTACAGTTGCTTACAAAATCACTAAATCGGGTTTGTGATCTTAATTTAGGTCCTTATGGTAATACCCAAGTACTGAAAAGTACGGGGTGTTACAATCGACCCCCCTTAAAGAGAATTTCATTCCCGAAATTCAATACTTTTATCTTAAATAGGACGAGGTCAATGTATTTTACCGTGCCTCTTATCATTCACCACCTTCCCTGTGAAGATGTCTCTATGCACAAGTGTCCAGGACTATCTACTAGGACTGGGGTTGTTACAATATACCCCCCTTAAAGAAGAATCTCGCCTATGAGATTCAATCATGCTCATCCTATTTTCTTCCAGTATCAACTATGATCAAGGGTTTGCTCACACGACTTAAAGAAGAGTTTTACTACCTATTTTATATTCATATAATTGTGTGTACGTATGAAGTTCACAATGACAGTTCCACATCATCTAAAAGAAGAGTAGTAGTTTAGTGTTTTCAATATTCAGGTTAACACAAGCAGACGATTATGGTTGGTTTGAGCCCGATAAAATGATCTTCTGCCTGATCAGGGCAGTGAGTTCCTTAGTATCCATTCCTCATCCTAGTGAACCTTGACCATCTACTTGATCAGGGCATTGAGGTCGTTAGAATCCTCTAGGATCTAGAATTTGAATCAAACCACGTATACTTCGTTTAAATATGATTCCATTAGTCCATGAACCTGATTACTCTAAGCTCATGGGAAATATCATTTGACCATTTATTTTCATAACGAATAAGACTATATGGCCCATTACGCTTCCAATGCACACTCTGATTGTCTAAACACAAAATCCTACGACCAAGGTTTTTACATGAAATCTAAGTTTAAAATTTTGTTAAATTTATCTAAGATCTTAAATCTGGTCTTGATATGCTCAGCCTAAGGTTGAAACCTTACCCAAAAATTACACAACTTTTCCTCTAATTATTTTACGTGTTGGAATTTGTGGAAAATATTATTCCTAAGTAACGAGTGTATTAGGAAAATTCAAATTACGATTCTTAGTACAATTCCTTAAGTTCAGAGAGCATTTTTTTTATCAAGTGTTTAATATGGTGGTTAAAGAAATTCTTATGGGCCTAAGTCCAATCCATTTGTTGATTGTTACAAGAGTGTGATTCCTAGCTATGATTTTTTTTTTTATTTGAAAAGTTCATATCCTAGATTTTTAGAAAAATTTCATTTGGAAGTCGTGTATAAGGAATGTCCTTACGTAGTCTTATGTACACTATAATGAGTGTTTTGTACACATATTTAATTCCTAAGTCCCACAATTATTTTAGTAGTTTACAAGGGAACCAAAGTTTTCATTCCTAAGTTTGAATAACTACACCTAAAGTGTTCAAAGGGACCTAAATATTGAGTATCTATATTTTTCAAGGAACCTGAGATCATTTCTAAGCTCCCTAATCATCCGTTTGAGGAGCCTAACACTTGATTTCTATACTCTGATTTCTCCTAATTACAGAGGAAGTTCAAATGAGTTTAAATGGTTATTCTAATAGTTTCTAAGGGGACTACCAAAAAAAGGGGTAAAGGATACAAACCACGTTTGCTTTCTGCTACGGATATAAACCTTAACTATAGTTGCTACAGACTTAATTCGTAGCTAAAACCTAATATTCTGTAGCTAAAACCTACCTCCTTACCCTAACTTTATTAGATATTGATGGTGCTTAAGGGGTTCCATGGGGCCCATTGGAATATATGCGTTTGATCTAAACCACCCATAAATTCTAATATATAATTTCAGTGAATGAGCCAAAAAATTATTTAGATTAAAGGTCTAAGTGGACCACACCATAAGAAATAATAAAAAATAAATTTTTATCGTTAATATGTTATGTAGTTCGCTTACAGCTTTGATCTGACTCCTTTTTTGGATCAACTGTTAAAATGATCCGTTAAAATGAATGGACGGAGTGGATAAATAACATACATCACGGTGGGCCCCATGAGTGCTAAAACTAGGCACTTAAAGTGTCGTCCGTCACCGCCAAACTGAAATCCCACCGCCCCTATCTCCTGCGCACACGCCCCACCTCCCAAAAGCTAAACCCTCTCTCTCCCTTTCTCTCGCATCCACAATGGCAGTAACTCTCCTGTTTTTTCTCTCTCATATGAGCTAGGGTGTGCGCCGGCCCTAACTCTCCTTTCTCTCTATCTCTCTCTCTCTCTCATACCGTCCTACCTCCTCCCCTTTTTCCATTCTCCTTCCATTCTCATACAGATAGAGGGAGAGACGTGGAGAGGAGCTCGACGAGAAGAGGCCAACCCATCCGGCCATCCAACCTTCCACCGGCCGAAGTGAGTTCATTCCCCTTGTTCCCTTCTTCCTTCTCCCCCATTCTTTTTTTATTTTTATTTTTATTTGATTTGATGTGAGTGAGGCCTGATGTGCGGGGCCCCTGTTTATGTACATTGCTAGCCAACCGGACCAATCTGACTGAGAGCCTCATGGGATTCTAAGGGCCCGTTTGGCCGGTCGGATTGGAAGGGACTGGATGGTATTGGAAGTTAAATCCCGGGATTGACCGGGAGTGCCAAACAGATTCAGTGATCTGATCCCAATCCCATGGATCTTAAGACAATCCACTGACAACAGGTTCATTACCTTTAAATCCCATCAAATCCACCCTAATCCGTTCAAATTTGCTTGGGACATGTTTGGTTCGAGGGATTGGAAGGGATGGGAAGGTTTAATCCTAGGATTGGCCGAGCGTGCTAAACAGACTGCATATAGCAATCTAGGGGTATAGTAATCCAGGGATATAGCAATCCCATGGATCTCAAGACAATCCACTGACAACACCATCATTACCTAGAAATCCATGCCATCCACCTTAATACCATTCAATCCCTTCCAATCCACCCGGCCAAACGGGCCCTAAATGTTTTTTCTCAAACCATTTGGATGGGCCAATAATCCAAGTGTTATAATCATCTAATCACACGTCTATTCTGGATTCCTTTAGATCAAGGGTCGGGATTCCTAAATTAGGGCTCCTATGTGTACAAACTTGCATATCACCATATGGTTCCTCACACCCATAATGTATTTTTGTGATGGGATGCCAAACAGTCAGCCCATCTCCTTCCTTGATACTTCACTTGAATTAACAAATAACAATCTTGTGAGTTTATATACATTGAGAAAGCATTGGCAATTTAAACTGACTCTATCTTACCTTACTCGTACAAAGTACAAGGAATCAAGGTGCTTTTAAAGAGGTTTTGGCTAATGGCATGAGAACTATTATTATTATTATTTTTTCCAGCCAGAACAAATCATAAAAACACATCTATTTTTGTTTCATTTTGTTGTCATTCCAGGTGTAGCTTTGAAAGAGGTTTCTTTTACATCTTTTTCTTTTAAAAAAATGTTGTTACTTTGGCTAATGGCATAAGAACTAATTCTTTTATTTCAGCTAGATGAAAAAAATGTTGTTTCATCTGCACTTTTCTTTTTTCTTTTAGAATCTCTACGAATGTCAATCCGAGTTCATACTTTTATGCAAGTTTGATTTACCATTCCTTTTTTGGTTGAAACTAATGGAAAGCCTTGATGCTATAAAAAAGCAGGTCTTTGAAACCAAGTTTGCCAAAATTGGAAAGAGATTTCCTAATTCCACACACGTGTGAGCCCAGCCATCCACGTGCATTCCAGGTTTGGACAATTTAACTTAATTACTTGCATTCCAGGTATGTAATTTTTTTAGCAATTTTTAAGTGCCTGCCTTTCATCCATCAACTCTGCCGGATTACTAACTTTTTTTCTCTTGTCTGAATGTATAAATGAAAGATAGTCCACTACTAAATACACCTAAAGCACAAACTGAATGGTTAAGCTATGTTTTTTCATTGACAAAAAGAAATGTAAAGTGGACCCACATGTCAATGCATATGTCTTATGGGCCACAGATTTTGGCGACGTTGTCATATTAAATGTAAGGTGTAAAGCAGAAAGTAGGAATAAATTCTAATTAATTCGAATTGATTAATAAATGACTACAAAAAATTGAGTTCACAACCCTTTAAATAGGAATACCAAACAATGGTAAAGAAATCAGAAACAAACTACAACTAAAACTCCTAGAATTCGCGACTTACCATAAGGTGGTGATGTCTACCAGTGCGCAAAGTTTTCAGCCAAGAATAATAAGTGTCCTATTTGGCTTCACCAAACCATTCTCCTAATTATTCTAAACTCTTTACGCGATGAGCGCAACTCCTAAAGCCCAATGGATGAAGAGTAATTAAACTAAAAATTACTATTTTAGTAAAATGAAATTAAAATGGGGAAATGACTGTCAATCGGAGGCTTTTTTCACAATTCTGGGCTGCGCAACCCGACGTAGCTGGGTTGGTTGGCTTCATTAGCTCGTTCTACCCTAAATTCATATATTTTACGTCAGATAACTCATTCCGGATTGTAAGATATGTCTGATTGTCCCGAAAATACCCGAAATAGAGCAAATCGGAGTCGGGGGTCTCCCCACTTAAATCTGATGGGACCCAGGGTCGAACCAGGGTATTTCTGACACCCTGGGAGCATGCTGAACAGGGCCCCACCGCGGTGGCCCGGTTCCGGCGGCGGACTGCGGTCCGGTGGGCCATCTGGTGTGGGGCCAGGGCTGGGGTTGGTCGGCCCGACCTCCCCTACCATGTGGCACACGCGGTTTGGCCTAAGGTTTAGGATTTTGGGGGCTGGAGCTCCCCTCTCTCTCACATCACCCCTTCCAAATGCCCAAACCTCCATTTCTGATTTTTCTCTCTCAAACCTCCACTCCAATTGCCCATTTCGTTGTTTCATGTCCAACCATACATCCTCCTCCAACGATTACAACATAACCTACCCCCTACCCTCTCCATTCTCTTTCATTTGAGCACTTACATGCCTCATTTGGAGCTCAAATTCGGGTAAGCTCTCAACCCATCCCATCTACTCATTTTCCTCCTTCAATCCCTGCCCGTTGGGGCCTTTACAATCTTTGTTGAGGCTCAAACTCATGGAGGAACAAACCTCCAACCCTTACTTTCTCTCCCCTTCACTTTTCATTCACTTTCCATGGCCCTATTTGAATTGGTTACGACCATTTTCTCGATCTCATGGGATTTGGGTGCATCCCATGTTTTCCAATACCATATTTGGAGTGTAGGCAGTTAAACGTAAATCCCAGAATTTTCTTTCAAATTACACTTAGAAATTCCTCATCGTGGGATATGAAAATCCCATCTCACACTTTCCAACACAATCCTCATTTTCCAAAGCCTATAAAGTAATTTTAATCCCCGCCCACCCTCCTGCCAAATATGCCATTCCCAATCCTGAAGTGGGATTAGCAATACAGTCCCATTTTAATATAACTTAAGACCATTGGCCAAGTAGTGATGCAGTGATAAAGTCCCTTGATACACATTAACCCACCACACTCTGATAGCTTAAGCTTTTAGAGTAAATGGTTGTTTGACAAATAGACTCTTAGAGTTTTGGGCCAAGAGCGTTGCTCCCGGATTTCGACAGGAGCACGACCATATAGGAAACCCAACAAATTTATAATGTGACCCTTAGGATCTTCTTAGCTAGTATGAACATATGTGAAATGCTCGTGCGTAGTTAAATTCGAGTTCCCAAGCAACCCAATTCCAATCGAGACAACTTTAACCCTAGGCGATAAAATAATTTCTTTATTTAGAAAGGGTATAAAATCATACGGTGTATAAGCATAGTGTAGATTACAACTAGTGGATTATCATTTTGCTCATAAGTTGAGCCTGAAATTGGCTTTGATTAGACTAAGAAATGTAAACGACTAACAATGTTAAGATAATTGAGTGATAGATGTAGTTAGTTGGCTTGAATAGGTTGGAGCGAGACCCTGTTCGTTATTGAATCCCCTTAATACTTTAGGCTTCCTTAGTAACTCTTAGGGAGCTTGTTTGACGTAGAAACTATTCACGATTAGAGAAAACCCGTATATCCCTTGGATTCAATGTTAGGTCCAATCAATACATCCCTTAGAATTTCCTTCTCAAGGACTTAGTACAATCGGGAACACGGAGTAGAGAAACTACATATAAGCGAGGTATTCGCGGTTTGAATCGAATCCTCAATCCCGGTAGTGACCAATGAACCCTATGCTCGATCAGCAGAAGGTCGGGATCGACTAGGATTAAGGAATGATATGGCAACTTTCTGTTTAAGCTAGGCAGGAGGTCCATGTATCCGACTCAGACCCACTACACAACATTCCTTCCGTGTTGGCCTGATCACTTACAACTAAAAGTTTATGACTTCGTCTTCGAGAAGTGTTAAGAACATATAACCAATAGAGACTTTGTCTTTTAGGCCCAAGGAATTACCCAAATGGGCAACAAATAGTTAGGAATTAGGTCCCAAGTCGCATGCCATGTCGACATACATATTATGTTTATGACCGTAGAAAGATAACATGCCTATTAAACTAGACATGATTAAATAGGATAAGTCTGGGCCGTGATAAAATCCCTTGGTAGGATTAGGCATCTTGCCTCAAACTCACACCTGCCCCTGACATCAACCACATTACCCATCATTTTTAGCTCCTCGATACCCATAGGTATCAATGCTATAGTACACATCGTCGATGAAAGGCAGACCAATGTATTTCCCGTTTCATGTCAAAGATAGGTTATAAATTACACCTTGTTCGACATACGGATCAGGACATAGCTCTTGAGCCTTGAGGGCGAAAATAAATTTTAAGGGGGTAGAACATGATGAACCCGCTCTAGTTAGGTCACCTAATACACCTCTTTGACACGGGTGGCGAATGAAACGTGGTGGACCCTACCCCAGCGGCCCAGGATCGAAACGGTGCTCGATAAATACGAACATTATAGAAGCCCTAGTAAGTTCTACTATGAGAAAATGTTTTTAGGATGATCTAGTAAGATTTGATTCGCCCTTTCCTTGGACATAGATAATATCGAGGACTCTCTTAGACTAAGACCTAAAGGGCAACCTTAGAATAAACAATTTGAGCCTTTCAATGATGGACATTTCCTACTCTTAGAGAGTGATCGGACTACTGAGTTACTGACATATACAATCTGCGAAGTTTTCGCGCTTGACCTAATTCTCAATCGGGTGACTACCGATGGACTCTCTGGCCGACGAGCGGACGACCAGATCCACCAGATTCGGAAGGGATACGATGAGCTTCCTACCCCGGCCGGTAGATGATCGATGTATCGGGATCGAGCCCACTATTACCGTCTCTCCGTGTTGGTCAAACAATGAAAACAACTATCTTACTCTAAATTGTGGGAATTGTCGTCGAGACTCCAAATAGGTAAAGAAATAAATGGTGCAAGCAAACCATCGGGGTATGAGAAATGGATAAAGAATTAAGTTTTAAGGGGGTAGACTAAAATGAACCAACGGTGGTATATACCTACCACGCGTAGAAACTGGAATTAATAAGTCTTAGGCAAATGAAATAATAGAAATCTTCCCTTATTACCCTTAGCCAATTTTAGGGGACGAAATTTTGTTTTAAGGGGGTAGATTGTAACGCCCGGATTTTTTGCCAACCCGGGATTAGACGTCCTTAGGCAATGGGTCGATCCTAATACCTCATTAACTTGTCGAACTCAATCCCAAAGTCTAAAGCCACCTTTGAACTCATTTCTTTCACAAATCTCACCCTTCATCACCTTGATCTTCCAATTTTTCTAAGAACTTTCACCCTAGACACTATCTTAAACTAGCTAAGTAGTATAACTTGGATCACTTTATATACAAACTACAAAGGCCTGAGTACCACCTCGATTAGAAATCACTTAGGACTAAATCCTTTAGAAATGAGACAAAGTAACTAGGTGTGAAACCGCATTAGCTACGAAATTCATTTGAATCGCTTTAAATACGATCTCGCAAAACCCAAAACTTGTAGAATCATTGACGCTAGGTTACCCAAAATCTAGGATCAAACTCATTACCCACGGTGTTTCTCGGGAGCATCTCGAAACTCTGTATCTGATCTGGACCGCACATCGGGAGTCCGAACAATACGAAGTTAAGGACTTAGGACCGCCTCACTGGGCTTGACTATCATCTTAAAAATCAAGTCCACCATGTCCCACGGCCATTCGTTTGGATCCGGAGCGAGGTGTGTGAAAAACACTATTCCCTTTACAAAATAAATATACGGAATAGTGATCTGGCACCATTCGCATTAAGCTTGCAGCATCAAGATTAAGCAACCAGACCGTCGGAATCGACTAAATTACACCCTCGGATTAAGAAAAATTTCAGGGAACATTTACATGTGCTTGAAATTTCGGATCGTGGCCCACCTTGGCCGTTGAACCGAAAGTGGTCCGCCACGTGCGATCCTGGGAATCCGATCGAGTAAAAATGTAATCCCACATAGATCCATGTGTGGTGAGCTTAAGTCGACGTTTGGCTCAAGGGGGCCACCGAGAAACACTCTTTTGCTGGAACATCGCCGAAATGCTTATAATAGCAGTAACCCTTGAACCTGAGTCTATTTTGGGAAGGTTTGAGGCTATAAAAGGACCTTAAACCCTCTCCCATTCCAGCCATACGAATTTGAATTTGAGAGAGAGAAAAGAGAGAGAAAGTGAGGGAGATGTGGGAGGAACTCCCTCTTCTTTCATTCTCTCTCGCTATTCGGGCTCCACATCCCGATTCTCATCGCTTTCTAGCGATTCCCAAGATCGTTTCTAGGTAAGAAACCCTAACCCTAACCCGTTTTAGGGTTTTTTAGGTTGTAGGTTATGAAATAGCTAACGTATTTCTGTTCCATAGGTTGCCAGAACTCCCGTATACTGGGAGCTTAGCGAACCTATCAACTCAGATTACGATTCTACGACACAAGGTACGGACTTTAGGTGTATAGGTTATGGTTTTCAACGCTTTCAATGTCGGATAATGATAGATTCATGATCTGCATAGTGCAATTGCACATGTACAAAGTGCTTTAGTTTTCAGTTTCGATTAGAATTGTAGAATTTGGAATTTCACATACTCTAGGTATTTGTATAAAATACCATATATGTATTTTTTATGGAAATGTGTTTGACATGTTTATTTGTCATATGGATATATGACGTATGGATAAAATACTTATTTGGCGAAAGGATTCGCCTAAATACATGTTTACTAATAAACACTATGTATGTAGAAATACGGTATTGTAAGAAGTACCGTATACATGTATATTTTAGCGATGTGTTTGTCATGATTAATTGTCGTATAAATATATTATGTGCATATAAAATATTTGCTTGGCGAAAGGAATCGCCGTAATACATGTTTGCTTGTATACTCTATGTATTTTGAAAATGCGTATTTTAGAAAATACTGTATACGTATAAACTTTGGAGATGTATTTATCATGATTATTTGCTGTAGTAATATATTATACATGGATAAAATACTCACTTGGCTAAAGGATAGGCCTAATACATATTTTGCTAACATACACCATGTATGTTGTAATAGTGTATTCTAAGTGTTTGTGAAAATGACTGAATGAGTATAGAATTATCAATCGTGCTCGCCATGATTAATTGTCATGGATTCATGATTGTTGTATTGGCGATACCCTTTTGACGAAAGGATTTTCCCTAAATCACGCCACGGCCAATATACACTATTATGCTAAAATGTGTGGCCCAAGTGTTTGGGGAAATGACTGAATGAATATGGAACTTGGATTCCTGCTTGCCATGACTATCCGTCGTGGGTGTACGCGTGTTATGATTGGGGCAACTCCCTAGTGAAAGGATTTGGCCTAATGCCTATCTGATCGACATATGTCATGTATGTTGATGTATGTTTGTTTAAGTGTTTCTTGAAATGTCTGAATGAGTAGTAGTTAGCAAATTGTAATGTATAAGGGTGTTGAGATATGATTCTCAACCTCTTTTAACTATGTGTAGGATCTCCTTGGATCATTGTGTGATTAGGAATTGAACATGTATAAACTCATGCTTGTGTTGTGATTCATAACATGCTCAACTGCTTTCTGATTATAACTATGTAATGCATATGTTTAAATTTATATTTACGTTGTATGATCCGTCATGGGTGATGGGGGAGCGGAGGCAACGTAGTGCGTCAAATGTACTACAGCGCAAAACTTTAAACGGATAATACTATACCTTGATTGTATGAGTGGAATCTTGACCCATTACTTGCTTTATCTATCCGCAGTTATCATGTTTGGGGCTATGATTATAGTCCGTGAATCGGTACGAGAGTGAATTCGTGGTCGCGATTCATTTGCCACGTGAGATGTGTTCGACGAACCCGAGTCATACTTCGGTTGGCGATAGTGGTTAAGCCACGTGAAGTGCTTATGCACTTCATGTCGTTCAACTTGTTGTGCGCTCGAGCCAGCCGAGCTCGTCAAGTAACCCGATCCGTCTTATGTATGTTCACCATGTTTGGTCGCATCGCTTGAACCTAAGGTACCAAACTTACCAGTGAAATCCCTTTTAACTATGGTACCGATCCGCTAAGACTCATGAGCCGGGCATGGTGGTATGGGACACCATGGTCGAGCCGCCGGCCTACGCCGGGGCCATGTGCCTCCCGCAGTGACTAGTGAGCAACTAGACTCGTGAGCCGATTATGGTGGTATGGGACACTATATTCGAGCCGTCGATACTACGGCGAGAGCCGAGCATCTCCAGTGAGACCCGTACCGTCCGACGGGCGACGAGTCCTCTCGTAGTATCTTCGAGTATACCTGCAAGGTCCGTGATTGGCGACGAGTCTTTCACAAAGAATCTAGAGTATGAGTTGAGCCGAGTACGGTGAGACCCGTACTCGAGTCGACGGCTAGTGATTGACCCGAGTATGGGAGACCCCGTACTCGGGGAGCCGACGGTCACAATTGAGCCACATACGGTGAGATCTCGTATCCGTGTTGACGGTGACGAGCCCTTTGTGATGCCTTCGCTACACCTCTCAAACCATAATATCGTATGAGATTAACTAGGGACCGACGACCCTAGAATGGATCACGTGTTTGGGAATGATACAAGGGAGGTACCTTAGTTTCCCCAATACTACGTTTTGTTTGAAATGGACTAATAATAACTCGGTAATCATGATCATTATCGCACCGCATGTGCTTAGTAGACGTGGCGCACCGAGGGAGTTAACATTCGCGAACGTAAGATGATGTCGCATGAGGGTGGTTTGGCAAGGGCATACAAAGATCATGTCATTTCATTCTCGCACTTAATAAGAGTAGTTAGAATTGTTTGATTTGTACTGCTTTATCATTACTGCTTGATTGAATTGAT
Source organism: Magnolia changhungtana (assembly GCA_030180095.1). Taxonomy (NCBI): domain Eukaryota; kingdom Viridiplantae; phylum Streptophyta; class Magnoliopsida; order Magnoliales; family Magnoliaceae; genus Magnolia; species Magnolia changhungtana. The sequence continues at coordinate 2,104,010 of JASAUF010000039.1, forward strand.
AACATGTTAACCTATGCTTTACTGTTCCACTGAGTTGATCACTCACTCCCATGTTACGGGATCGGTGTTGTACACACCAACCGCATTTGTTGAATTTCGGATGATGGCGATGCTTATGAAGCAGAGCCGGACTACTTCTATGGTGATGAGGAGGAGTTCTCCTATCATGTAACTCTCGACGGGTCTCTCGAAGACCCGCAACTAGTATTGACTAGGGCTATGGTACATGGGATAGAAGACATTACACTTACACATTGGTATAATTTGAACCCGTACTTGTAATTTATAACCGGGTAATGTTATCACACTCCGGAGACTCACCACAGATTTTATATATTTTATATATCTATCATGCGGTCTTCTCATGGCTTGCTAATTTACCTTGTCTCTGAGTATGATATTTTGTTTTGGCTTAATCTCACTCATGTTCAATGCACAACATACGATCAACATTCAATCATCATTCATTTTGTTGCATAAGTGATGTTCGGAACTCGGGAGTTGAGTTTATGCTCGACCCCCGATTTTCAGGGCGTTACACTTCTTCTCTCCTTATTCCTTTTACTTCTCTCTCTCTCTCTCCATAAGCCCTTTTTCTAATGACACAACAGGGTTTGGACTCGTCTCAGATTTGGACTGAGTTAGCAACGCTCGGTGGAGAAGACGAGCTGACCATTAATGGCAGATCGACATCCAATGCTCCTTCCTTCATTCTGCTTCGTAAGATCTATTTTACTTGATCCTAACATGCTTCCTGACCATTGCTTTCGAAGCTTCAACGAGTTTTTCTTGATGGGTTCAGAAATAGGAGAAAACAGTTTGAGTTTCATTGGTGCGGCTACATTGGGGGGGTGTGGCAAAGCTGCACCCATAACATTATAAATTCTCTACTTTGATGCCCTAAGGGCTTGTTTGGATGCCCGTAACTTTTTTAAGTTGTAAGT